>JANJGN010002079.1:0-88931 GCA_026770705.1 Isurus oxyrinchus
GAGGGGAGGGTCTTCGATGGGAGAGTGAGGGGATTAGAGGGAGGGTCTTCGATGGGAGAGTGAGGGGATTAGAGGGGAGGGTCTTTGATGGGAGAACGAGGGGATTAGAGGGGAGGGTCTTCGATGGGAGAGTGAGGGGATTAGAGGGAGGGTCTTCGATGGGAGAGGAAGGGTCTTCGATGGGAGAGTGAGGGGATTAGAGGAGATGCTCTTCGATGGGAGGGTGAGGGGATTAGAGGGGAGGGTCTTCGATGGGAGAGTGAGGGGATTAGAGGGAGGGTCTTCGATGGGAGAGTGAGGGGATTAGAGGGAGGGTCTTCGATGGGAGAGTGAGGGGATTAGAGGGAGGGTCTTCGATGGGAGAGTGAGGGGATTAGAGGGATGGTCTTCGATGGGAGAGTGAGGGGATTAGAGGGATGGTCTTCGATGGGAGAGTGAGGGGATTAGAGGGATGGGTCTTCGATGGGAGAGTGAGGGGATTAGAGGGGAGGGTCTTCGATGGGAGAGTGAGGGGATTAGAGGGGATGGTCTTCGATGGGAGAGTGAGGGGATTAGAGGGGGATGGTCTTCGATGGGAGGGTGAGGGGATTAGAGGGATGGTCTTCGATGGGAGGGTGAGGGGATTAGAGGAGATGGTCTTCGATGGGAGGGTGAGGGGATTAGAGGGAGGGTCTTCGATGGGAGAGTGAGGGGATTAGAGGGAGGGTCTTCGATGGGAGAGTGAGGGGATTAGAGGGGAGGGTCTTCGATGGGAGAGTGAGGGGATTAGAGGGAGGGTCTTCGATGGGAGAGTGAGGGGATTAGAGGGAGGGTCTTCGCTGGGAGAGTGAGGGGATTAGAGGGGAGGGTCTTCGATGGGAGAGTGAGGGGATTAGAGGGATGGTCCTTCGATGGGAGAGTGAGGGGATTAGAGGGATGGTCTTCGATGGGAGAGTGAGGGGATTAGAGGGGAGGGTCTTCGATGGGAGAGTGAGGGGATTAGAGGGAGGGTCTTCGATGGGAGAGTGAGGGGATTAGAGGGAGGGTCTTCGATGGGAGAGTGAGGGGATTAGAGGGATGGTCTTCGATGGGAGAGTGAGGGGATTAGAGGGATGGTCTTCGATGGGAGAGTGAGGGGATTAGAGGGAGGGTCTTCGATGGGAGAGTGAGGGGATTAGAGGGAGGGTCTTCGATGGGAGAGTGAGGGGATTAGTGGAGTGTCTTCGATGGGAGAGTGAGGGGATTAGAGGGATGGTCCTCGATGGGAGAGTGAGGGGATTAGAGGGAGGGTCTTCGATGGGAGAGTGAGGGGATTAGAGGGAGGGTCTTCGATGGGAGAGTGAGGGGATTAGAGGGGAGGGTCTTCGATGGGAGAGTGAGGGGATTAGAGGGATGGTCTTCGATGGGAGAGTGAGGGGATTAGAGGGATGGTCTTCGATGGGAGAGTGAGGGGATTAGAGGGGGAGGGTCTTCAATGGGAGAGTGAGGGGATTAGAGGGGATGGTCTTTGCTGGGAGGGTTGAGGGGGTCCATCCAGTTAGCTCAGCACAGGCCCGGGGTAAGAGCCTGGGCCTCTTCCCTCCGTCTGCAGTGCCTCCATTTCACGACGACTCCATCGTCTTGACGCAGATGACAGCTCCAGGCCTCAGCGAGGGGTGGGAGGGGCGGCGACCATGACACCCCTATCCCTGAAAGCAGAGCGGGAGTTAACGCGGCGTGAGGAGGGGCTAGACGAGGGGAGCACGGCGGTCGGTGGGGGGGTGGGTTTCCGTCGATCGAGCAGACAGGGAAGGCAGGGCTTGGCGTCACTTCGAAGAGGCAGGCTTCCGGGCCTAGTGGAGGCCATTTTGTACGTCAAGCCGGGCAAACAGGCCGGAGGCTTGGCGCGGTCAGCTCACCTTCTTCTGTCCTGTCCCGTTACTGGGTCCTGCAGAGGGGGGAGGGAGAGAGAGAGAGAGAGGAGACGGGTTAGAGTCCGGGGGGGCTCGAGGTTGAGGCCGTTGAGCTCAGGATGGGGCCGGGGCCAGCGGCCGGAGGTTTCTTACCCTGAGAGGGTCGGCAGAGGTACAGGAGGGTCAGCAGGAAGAGGACCGAGGAGACGATGAGTCCAGGCATTGCGATGGGGTAACCTGTAGGGGGGGGAGTAAAAGGGAGGGTCAAGGGGTCAGCCGAACTGAGACGAGGGCTCCCAGAAACAGTGGGGTAAAGGTGGGGGGGATTAACCCTCTCACCCACCCCCTCCCAGTTACACACACACACACCGGGCAGCCTCTTCCCCTATCGGAGGGGGGATTAACCCTCTTACCCACCCCCTCCCAGTTACACACACTCACACACCGGGCAGCCCCTTCCCCTATCGGAGGGGGGATTAACCCTCTCACTCACCTCCTCCCAGTTACACACACACACACACACACCGGGCAGCCCCTTCCCCTATCAGAGAGGGGATTAACCCTCTCACCCACCCCCTCCCAGTTACACACACACACACACCGGGCAGCCCCTTCCCCTATCGGAGGGGGGATTAACCCTCTCACCCACCCCCTCCCAGTTACACACACACACACCGGGCAGCCCCTTCCCCTATCGGAGGGGGGGGATTAACCCTCTCACCCACCTCCTCCCAGTTACACACACACACACCGGGCAGCCCCTTCCCCTATCGGAGGGGGATTAACCCTCTCACCCACCCCCTCCCAGTTACACACACACACACACACACACACACACCGGGCAGCCCCTTCCCCTATCGGAGGGGGATTAACCCTCTCACTCACCCCCTCCCAGTTACACACACACACACACACACACACACAACGGGCAGCCCCTTCCCCTATCAGAGGGGGAATTAACCCTCTCACCCACCCCCTCCCAGTTACACACACACACACACACACACACACACACCGGGCAGCCCCTTCCCCTATCGGAGGGGGGATTAACCCTCTCACCCACCCCCTCCCAGTTACACACACACACACACACACACCGGGCAGCCCCTTCCCCTATCGGAGGGGGGTTTAACCCTCTCACCCACCCCCTCCCAGTTACACACACACACACACCGGGCAGCCCCTTCCCCTATCGGAGGGGGGATTAACCCTCTCACCCACCCCCTCCCAGTTACACACACACACACACCGGGCAGCCCCTTCCCCTATCGAAGGGGGGATTAACCCTCTCACCCACCCCCTCCCAGTTACACGCACACACACCGGGCAGCCCCTTCCCCTATCGGAGGGGGGGATTAACCCTCTCACCCACCCCCTCCCAGTTACACACACACACACACACCGGGCAGCCCCTTCCCCTTTCGAAGGGGGGATTAACCCTCTCACCCACCCCCCTCCCAGTTACACACACACACACACACACCGGGCAGCCCCTTCCCCTATCGGAGGGAGAGGGGAGGGGGAGTACCACTGCCAGTACCTGTTGGAGCGTGAAGTCGGAGGGAGACACGGAGAGGCTCCTCGAGGGCGATGTGAGTTACCTCGCAGGTGTAGACTGAGGAAGTCCCCTCGAGGCTGGGAGTGACCGACACCTGCGAAGAGAGGTTGTAGGTCCCGTCCTGATTGCGGCGGTGGCTGGAGTAGGAGACCCCGGGGAGGGCCAGAGGGCCCTGGTCATCGGCCAGGCTCTCCTGGGACCACTTGACGGACACATCCAGGGGATAGTACCGGGAAATCTCGCAGGCGAGGTCCTGGCGCACCCCCGCCACAAAATGCAGGGTCTCCGCCGTCAGCACCGCGTGAGGCGGCTCTGTAAAAAAGACACACAGAGTCAACCCTCTCCCGGCGGAGAGAGACCCCCCCCCCCCCCCACCCCCCCCCCCCCCCCCACACCCCCCCCCCTCCGCCACCCACTGACCCAACACTCGCTCAGGCCCCTCGCTCAGTCCCCTCGCTCAGTCCCCCACTCTCTCTCAGTCCCCTCGCTCAGTCCCCTCGCTCAGTCCCCCACTCTCTCTCAGTCCCCTCGCTCAGTCCCCTCGCTCAGTCCCCTCGCTCAGTCCCCCACTCTCTCTCAGTCCCCTCGCTCAGTCCCCTCGCTCAGTCCCCCACTCTCTCTCAGTCCCCTCGCTCAGTCCCCCACTCTCTCTCAGTCCCCCTCGCTCAGTCCCCTCGCTCAGTCCCCCACTCTCTCTCAGTCCCCTCGCTCAGTCCCCTCGCTCAGTCCCCCACTCTCTCCCAGTCCCCTCGCTCAGTCCCCTCGCTCAGTCCCCCTCGCTCAGTCCCCCACTCTCTCTCAGTCCCCTCGCTCAGTCCCCCACTCTCTCTCAGTCCCCTCGCTCAGTCCCCCCACTCTCTCTCAGTCCCCTCGCTCAGTCCCCCACTCTCTCTCAGTCCCCTCGCTCAGTCCCCTCGCTCAGTCCCCCACTCTCTCTCAGTCCCCTTGCTCAGTCCCCTCGCTCAGTCCCCTCGCTCAGTCCCCCACTCTCTCTCAGTCCCCTCGCTCAGTCCCCCACTCTCTCTCAGTCCCCCTCGCTCAGTCCCCTCGCTCAGTCCCCCACTCTCTCTCAGTCCCCTCGCTCAGTCCCCCACTCTCTCTCAGTCCCCTCGCTCAGCTCCCCTCGCTCAGTCCCCCACTCTCTCTCAGTCCCCTCGCTCAGTCCCCTCGCTCAGTCCCCCACTCTCTCTCTGTCCCCTCGCTCAGTCCCCCACCCTCTCTCAGTCCCCTCGCTCAGTCCCCTCGCTCAGTCCCCCACTCTCTCTCAGTCCCCTCGCTCAGTCCCCCTCGCTCAGTCCCCCACTCTCTCTCAGTCCCCTCGCTCAGTCCCCTCGCTCAGTCCCCCACTCTCTCTCAGTCCCCTCGCTCAGTCCCCCACTCTCTCTCAGTCCCCTCGCTCAGTCCCCTCGCTCAGTCCCCCACTCTCTCTCAGTCCCCTCGCTCAGTCCCCCACTCTCTCTCAGTCCCCTCGCTCAGTCCCCTCGCTCAGTCCCCTCGCTCAGTCCCCCCACTCTCTCTCAGTCCCCTCGCTCAGTCCCCTCGCTCAGTCCCCCTCGCTCAGTCCCCCACTCTCTCAGTCCCCTCGCTCAGTCCCCCACTCTCTCTCAGTCCCCTCGCTCAGTCCCCTCGCTCAGTACCCTCGCTCAGTCCCCCACTCTCTCTCAGTCCCCTCGCTCAGTCCCCTCGCTCAGTCCCCCACTCTCTCTCAGTCCCCTCGCTCAGTCCCCTCGCTCAGTCCCCCACTCTCTCTCTGTCCCCTCGCTCAGTCCCCTCGCTCAGTCCCCCACTCTCTCTCAGTCCCCTCGCTCAGTCCCCTCGCTCAGTCCCCCACTCTCTCTCAGTCCCCTCGCTCAGTCCCCTCGCTCAGTCCCCTCGCTCAGTCCCCCACTCTCTCTCAGTCCCCTCGCTCAGTCCCCTCGCTCAGTCCCCCACTCTCTCTCAGTCCCCTCGCTCAGTCCCCCACTCTCTCTCAGTCCCCTCGCTCAGTCCCCTCGCTCAGTCCCCCACTCTCTCTCAGTCCCCTCGCTCAGTCCCCTCGCTCAGTCCCCCACTCTCTCCCAGTCCCCTCGCTCAGTCCCCTCGCTCAGTCCCCTCGCTCAGTCCCCCACTCTCTCTCAGTCCCCTCGCTCAGTCCCCCACTCTCTCTCAGTCCCCTCGCTCAGTCCCCCACTCTCTCTCAGTCCCCTCGCTCAGTCCCCCACTCTCTCTCAGTCCCCTCGCTCAGTCCCCTCGCTCAGTCCCCCACTCTCTCTCAGTCCCCTTGCTCAGTCCCCTCGCTCAGTCCCCTCGCTCAGTCCCCCACTCTCTCTCAGTCCCCTCGCTCAGTCCCCCACTCTCTCTCAGTCCCCTCGCTCAGTCCCCTCGCTCAGTCCCCTCGCTCAGTCCCCCACTCTCTCTCAGTCCCCTCGCTCAGTCCCCCACTCTCTCTCAGTCCCCTCGCTCAGTCCCCTCGCTCAGTCCCCCACTCTCTCTCAGTCCCCTCGCTCAGTCCCCCACTCTCTCTCAGTCCCCTCGCTCAGTCCCCTCGCTCAGTCCCCTCGCTCAGTCCCCCACTCTCTCTGTCCCCCTCGCTCAGTCCCCCACTCTCTCTCAGTCCCCCTCGCTCAGTCCCCTCGCTCAGTCCCCCCACTCTCTCTCAGTCCCCTCGCTCAGTCCCCCACTCTCGCTTAGTCCCCTCGCTCAGTCCCCTCGCTCAGTCCCCCACTCTCTCTCAGTCCCCTCGCTCAGTCCCCCACTCTCTCTCATTCCCCTCGCTCAGACCGCCACTCTCTCTCAGTCCCCTCGCTCAGTCCCCCACTCTCTCTCAGTCCCCTCGCTCAGTCCCCCACTCTCTCTCAGTCCCCTCGCTCAGTCCCCTCGCTCAGTCCCCCACTCTCTCTCAGACCCCTCGCTCAGTCCCCTCGCTCAGTCCCCCCACTCTCTCTCAGTCCCCTCGCTCAGTCCCCCACTCTCTCTCAGTCCCCTCGCTCAGTCCCCTCGCTCAGTCCCCCACTCTCTCAGTCCCCTCGCTCAGTCCCCTCGCTCAGTCCCCCACTCTCTCTCAGTCCCCTCGCTCAGTCCCCTCGCTCAGTCCCCCACTCTCTCTCCGTCCCCTCGCTCAGTCCCCCACTCTCTCTCAGTCCCCTCGCTCAGTCCCCTCACTCAGTCCCCTCGCTCAGTCCCCCACTCTCTCTCAGTCCCCTCGCTCAGTCCCCTCGGTCAGTCCCCCACTCTCTCTCAGTCCCCTCGCTCAGTCCCCCACTCTCTCTCAGTCCCCTCGCTCAGTCCCCCACTCTCTCTCAGTCCCCTCGCTCAGTCCCCCACTCTCTCTCAGTCCCCTCGCTCAGTCCCCCACTCTCTCTCAGTCCCCTCGCTCAGTCCCCCACTCTCTCTCAGTCCCCTCGCTCAGTCCCCTCGCTCAGTCCCCCACTCTCTCTCAGTCCCCTCGCTCAGTCCCCTCGCTCAGTCCCCCACTCTCTCTCAGTCCCCTCGCTCAGTCCCCGACTCTCTCTCAGTCCCCTCGCTCAGTCCCCCACTCTCTCTCAGTCCCCTCGCTCAGTCCCCGACTCTCTCTCAGTCCCCTCGCTCAGTCCCCCACTCTCTCTCAGTGTGATATCTGTACACTGACTGGTGTCTCTCAGTCTCTGTCTCTCTCAGGGAGATATCTGTACACTGACTGGTGTATCTCAGTCCCCTCTCTCTCTCAGGGAGATATCTGTACACTGACTGGTGTCTCTCAGTCTCTGTCTCTCTCAGGGAGATATCTGTACACTGACTGGTGTATCTCAGTCCCCTCTCTCTCAGGGAGATATCTGTACACTGACTGGTGTCTCTCAGTCCCCTCTCTCTCAGGGAGATATCTGTACACTGACTGGTGTCTCTCAGTCCCTCTCTCTCAGGGAGATATCTGTACATCGACTGGTGTCTCTAAGTCTACTCCCTCTCTCTCTCAGGGAGATATCTGTACACTGACTGGTATCTCTCAGTCCCCTCTCTCTCAGGGAGATATCTGTACACTGACTGGTGTCTCTCAGACCCTCTCTCTCTCAGGGAGATATCTGTGCACTGACTGGTGTCTCTCAGTTCCCTCTCTCTCAGGGATGTATCTGTACACTGACTGGTGTCTCTCAGTCCGCTCTCTCTCAGGGATGTATCTGTACACTGACTGGTGTCTCTCAGTCCCTCTCTCCCTCAGGGAGATATGTGTACACTGACTGGTGTCTCTCAGTCCCCTCTCTCTCAGGGATGTATCTGTACACTGACTGGTGTCTCTCAGTCCCCTCTCTCTCAGGGAGATATCTGTACACTGACTGGTGTCTCTCAGTCCCCTCTCTCTCTCTCAGGGAGATATCTGTACACTAACTGGTGTCTCTCAGTCCCTCTCTCTCTCAGGGAGATATCTGTACACTGACTGGTGTCTCTCAGTCTCTCTCTCTCTCTCAGGGAAATATCTGTACACTGACTGGTGTCTCTCAGTCCCTCTCTCTCAGGGTGAAATCTGTAGACTGACTGGTGTCTCTCAGTCCCCTCTCTCTCTGGGAGTTATCTGTACACTGACTGGTGTCTCTCAGTCCCTCTCTCTCAGGGAGATATCTGTACACTGACTGGTGTCTCTACGTCTACTCTCTCTCTCTCTCTCAGGGAGATATCTGTACACTGACTGGTGTCTCTCAGTCCCTCTCTCTCAGGGAGATATCTGTACACTGACTAGTGTCCCTCAGTCCCCCCTCTCTCTCAGGGAGATATCTGTACACTGACTGGTGTCTCTCAGTCCCCTCTCTCTCAGGGAGATATCTGTACACTGACTGGTGTATCTCAGTCCCTCTCTCTCAGGGAGATATCTGTACACTGACTGGTGTCTCTCAGTCTCCTCTCTCTCAGGGAGAGATCTGTACACTGACTGGTGTCTCTCAGTCCCCTCTCTCTCAGGGAGATATCTGTACACTGACTGGTGTCTCTCAGTCCCTCTCTCTCAGGGAGATATCTGTACACTGACTGGTGTCCCTCAGTCCCTCTCTCTCTCTCAGGGAGATATCTGTACACTGACTGGTGTATCTCAGTCCCTCTATCTCAGGGAGATATCTGTACACTGACTGGTGTCTCTCAGTCCCTCTCTCTCTCTCAGGGAGATATCTGTACACTGACTGGTGTATCTCAGTCCCTCTCTCTCAGGGAGATATCTGTACACTGACTGGTGTCTCTCAGTCCCTCTCTCTCTCTCAGGGAGATATCTGTACACTGACTGGTGTATCTCAGTCCCTCTCTCTCAGGGAGATATCTGTACACTGACTGGTGTCTCTAAGTCTACTCTCTCTCTCTCTCAGGGAGATATCTGTACACTGACTCGTGTCTCTCAGTCCCTCTCTCTCTCAGGGAGAAATCTGCACACTGACTGTTGTCTCTCAGTCCCTCTCTCTCAGGGAGATATCTGTACACTGACTGGTGTCTCTCAGTCCCTCTCTCTCTCAGGGAGATATCTGTACACTTACTGGTGTCTCTCAGTCTCTCTCTCTCTCAGGGAGATATCTGTACACTGACTGGTGTCTCTCAGTCCCCCTCTCTCAGTGTGATATCTGTACACTGACTCGTGTCTCTCAGTCCCTCTCTCTCTCAGGGAGAAATCTGCACACTGACTGGTGTCTCTCAGTCCCTCTCTCTCAGGGAGATATCTGTACACTGACTCGTGTCTCTCAGTCCCCTCTCTCTCAGTGAGATATCTGTACACTGACTGGTGTCTCTCAGTCCCTCTCTCTCTCAGGGATGTATCTGTACACTGACTGGTGTCTCTCAGTCCCCTCTCTCTCAGGGAGATATCTGCACACTGACTGGTGTCTCTCAGTCCCTCTCTCTCAGGGAGATATCTGTACACTGACTGATGTCTCTTAGTCCCTCTCTCTCTCTCAGGGAGATATCTGTACACTAACTGGTGTATCTCAGTCCCTCTATCTCAGGGAGATATCTGTACACTGACTGGTGTCTCTACGTCTACTCTCTCTCTCTCTCAGGGAGATATCTGTACACTGACTGGTGTCTCTCAGTCCCTCTCTCTCAGGGAGATATCTGTACACTGACTGGTGTCCCTCAGTCCCCCCTCTCTCTCAGGGAGATATCTGTACACTGACTGGTGTCTCTCAGTCCCCTCTCTCTCAGGGAGATATCTGTACACTGACTGGTGTCTCTCAGTCCCTCTCTCTCTCAGGGAGATATCTGTACACTGACTGGTGTCTCTCAGTCCCCTCTCTCTCTCTCAGGGAGATATCTGTACACTGACTGGTGTGTCTCAGTCTCCTCTCTCTCAGGGAAATATCTGTACACTGACTGGTGTCTCTCAGTCCCTCTCTCTCAGGGAGATATCTGTACACTGACTGGTGTCTCTCAGTCTCTCTCTCTCTCAGGGAGATATCTGTACACTGACTGGTGTCTCTCAGTCCCTCTCTCTCTCAGGGAGATATCTGTACACTAACTGGTTTCTCTCAGACCCCTCTCTCTCTCAGGGAGATATCTGTACACTGACTCGTGTCTCTCAGTCCCCTCTCTCTCAGGTAGATATCTGTACACTGACTGGTGTCTCTCAGTCTCTCTCTCTCTCTCAGGGAGATATCTGTACACTGACTGGTGTCTCTCAGTCCCTCTCTCTCAGGGAGATATCTGTACACTGACTCGTGTCTCTCAGTCCCCTCTCTCTCAGTGAGATATCTGTACACTGACTGGTGTCTCTCAGTCCCTCTCTCTCTCAGGGATGTATCTGTACACTGACTGGTGTCTCTCAGTCCCCTCTCTCTCAGGGAGATATCTGCACACTGACTGGTGTCTCTCAGTCCCTCTCTCTCAGGGAGATATCTGTACACTGACTGATGTCTCTTAGTCCCTCTCTCTCTCTCAGGGAGATATCTGTACACTAACTGGTGTATCTCAGTCCCTCTATCTCAGGGAGATATCTGTACACTGACTGGTGTCTCTACGTCTACTCTCTCTCTCTCTCAGGGAGATATCTGTACACTGACTGGTGTCTCTCAGTCCCTCTCTCTCAGGGAGATATCTGTACACTGACTGGTGTCCCTCAGTCCCCCCTCTCTCTCAGGGAGATATCTGTACACTGACTGGTGTCTCTCAGTCCCCTCTCTCTCAGGGAGATATCTGTACACTGACTGGTGTCTCTCAGTCCCTCTCTCTCTCAGGGAGATATCTGTACACTGACTGGTGTCTCTCAGTCCCCTCTCTCTCTCTCAGGGAGATATCTGTACACTGACTGGTGTGTCTCAGTCTCCTCTCTCTCAGGGAAATATCTGTACACTGACTGGTGTCTCTCAGTCCCTCTCTCTCAGGGAGATATCTGTACACTGACTGGTGTCTCTCAGTCTCTCTCTCTCTCAGGGAGATATCTGTACACTGACTGGTGTCTCTCAGTCCCTCTCTCTCTCAGGGAGATATCTGTACACTAACTGGTTTCTCTCAGACCCCTCTCTCTCTCAGGGAGATATCTGTACACTGACTCGTGTCTCTCAGTCCCCTCTCTCTCAGGTAGATATCTGTACACTGACTGGTGTCTCTCAGTCTCTCTCTCTCTCTCAGGGAGATATCTGTACACTGACTGGTGTCTCTCAGTCCCTCTCTCTCAGGGAGATATCTGTACACTGACTGGTGTCTCTACGTCTACTCTCTCTCTCTCTCAGGGAGATATCTGTACACTGACTGGTGTCTCTCAGTCCCTCTCTCTCAGGGAGATATCTGTACACTGACTAGTGTCCCTCAGTCCCCCCTCTCTCTCAGGGAGATATCTGTACACTGACTGGTGTCTCTCAGTCCCCTCTCTCTCAGGGAGCTATCTGTACACTGACTGGTGTCTCTTAGTCCCTCTCTCTCTCAGGGAGATATCTGTACAATGACTGGTGTCTCTCAGTCCCCTCTCTCTCTCTCAGGGAGATATCTGTACTCTGACTGGTGTCTCTCAGTCCCCTCTCTCTCTCAGGGAGATATCTGTACACTGACTCGTGTCTCTCAGTCCCTCTCTCTCTCAGGGAGAAATCTGCACACTGACTGTTGTCTCTCAGTCCCTCTCTCTCAGGGAGATATCTGTACACTGACTGGTGTCTCTCAGTCCCTCTCTCTCTCAGGGAGATATCTGTACACTTACTGGTGTCTCTCAGTCTCTCTCTCTCTCAGGGAGATATCTGTACACTGACTGGTGTCTCTCAGTCCCCCTCTCTCAGTGTGATATCTGTACACTGACTCGTGTCTCTCAGTCCCTCTCTCTCTCAGGGAGAAATCTGCACACTGACTGGTGTCTCTCAGTCCCTCTCTCTCAGGGAGATATCTGTACACTGACTCGTGTCTCTCAGTCCCCTCTCTCTCAGTGAGATATCTGTACACTGACTGGTGTCTCTCAGTCCCTCTCTCTCTCAGGGATGTATCTGTACACTGACTGGTGTCTCTCAGTCCCCTCTCTCTCAGGGAGATATCTGCACACTGACTGGTGTCTCTCAGTCCCTCTCTCTCAGGGAGATATCTGTACACTGACTGATGTCTCTTAGTCCCTCTCTCTCTCTCAGGGAGATATCTGTACACTAACTGGTGTATCTCAGTCCCTCTATCTCAGGGAGATATCTGTACACTGACTGGTGTCTCTACGTCTACTCTCTCTCTCTCTCAGGGAGATATCTGTACACTGACTGGTGTCTCTCAGTCCCTCTCTCTCAGGGAGATATCTGTACACTGACTGGTGTCCCTCAGTCCCCCCTCTCTCTCAGGGAGATATCTGTACACTGACTGGTGTCTCTCAGTCCCCTCTCTCTCAGGGAGATATCTGTACACTGACTGGTGTCTCTCAGTCCCTCTCTCTCTCAGGGAGATATCTGTACACTGACTGGTGTCTCTCAGTCCCCTCTCTCTCTCTCAGGGAGATATCTGTACACTGACTGGTGTGTCTCAGTCTCCTCTCTCTCAGGGAAATATCTGTACACTGACTGGTGTCTCTCAGTCCCTCTCTCTCAGGGAGATATCTGTACACTGACTGGTGTCTCTCAGTCTCTCTCTCTCTCAGGGAGATATCTGTACACTGACTGGTGTCTCTCAGTCCCTCTCTCTCTCAGGGAGATATCTGTACACTAACTGGTTTCTCTCAGACCCCTCTCTCTCTCAGGGAGATATCTGTACACTGACTCGTGTCTCTCAGTCCCCTCTCTCTCAGGTAGATATCTGTACACTGACTGGTGTCTCTCAGTCTCTCTCTCTCTCTCAGGGAGATATCTGTACACTGACTGGTGTCTCTCAGTCCCTCTCTCTCAGGGAGATATCTGTACACTGACTCGTGTCTCTCAGTCCCCTCTCTCTCAGTGAGATATCTGTACACTGACTGGTGTCTCTCAGTCCCTCTCTCTCTCAGGGATGTATCTGTACACTGACTGGTGTCTCTCAGTCCCCTCTCTCTCAGGGAGATATCTGCACACTGACTGGTGTCTCTCAGTCCCTCTCTCTCAGGGAGATATCTGTACACTGACTGATGTCTCTTAGTCCCTCTCTCTCTCTCAGGGAGATATCTGTACACTAACTGGTGTATCTCAGTCCCTCTATCTCAGGGAGATATCTGTACACTGACTGGTGTCTCTACGTCTACTCTCTCTCTCTCTCAGGGAGATATCTGTACACTGACTGGTGTCTCTCAGTCCCTCTCTCTCAGGGAGATATCTGTACACTGACTGGTGTCCCTCAGTCCCCCCTCTCTCTCAGGGAGATATCTGTACACTGACTGGTGTCTCTCAGTCCCCTCTCTCTCAGGGAGATATCTGTACACTGACTGGTGTCTCTCAGTCCCTCTCTCTCTCAGGGAGATATCTGTACACTGACTGGTGTCTCTCAGTCCCCTCTCTCTCTCTCAGGGAGATATCTGTACACTGACTGGTGTGTCTCAGTCTCCTCTCTCTCAGGGAAATATCTGTACACTGACTGGTGTCTCTCAGTCCCTCTCTCTCAGGGAGATATCTGTACACTGACTGGTGTCTCTCAGTCTCTCTCTCTCTCAGGGAGATATCTGTACACTGACTGGTGTCTCTCAGTCCCTCTCTCTCTCAGGGAGATATCTGTACACTAACTGGTTTCTCTCAGACCCCTCTCTCTCTCAGGGAGATATCTGTACACTGACTCGTGTCTCTCAGTCCCCTCTCTCTCAGGTAGATATCTGTACACTGACTGGTGTCTCTCAGTCTCTCTCTCTCTCTCAGGGAGATATCTGTACACTGACTGGTGTCTCTCAGTCCCTCTCTCTCAGGGAGATATCTGTACACTGACTGGTGTCTCTACGTCTACTCTCTCTCTCTCTCAGGGAGATATCTGTACACTGACTGGTGTCTCTCAGTCCCTCTCTCTCAGGGAGATATCTGTACACTGACTAGTGTCCCTCAGTCCCCCCTCTCTCTCAGGGAGATATCTGTACACTGACTGGTGTCTCTCAGTCCCCTCTCTCTCAGGGAGCTATCTGTACACTGACTGGTGTCTCTTAGTCCCTCTCTCTCTCAGGGAGATATCTGTACAATGACTGGTGTCTCTCAGTCCCCTCTCTCTCTCTCAGGGAGATATCTGTACTCTGACTGGTGTCTCTCAGTCCCCTCTCTCTCTCAGGGAGATATCTGTACGCTGACTGGTGTCTCTCAGTCGCTCTCTCTCTCAGGGAGATATCTGTACACTGACTGGTGTCTCTCAGTCCCTCTCTCTCAGCGAGATATCTGTACACTGACTGGTGTCTCTCAGTCTCTCTCTCTCTCAGGGAGATATCTGTACACTGACTGGTGCCTCTCAGTCCCCTCTCTCTCAGGGAGATATCTGTGCACTGACGGGTGTCTCTCAGTCCCCTCTCTCTCAGGGAGATATCTGTACACTGACTGGTGTCTCTCAGTCCCTCTCTCTCTCAGGGAGATATCTGTACACTGACTGGTGTCTCTCAGTCCCCTCTCTCTCTCAGGGAGATATCTGTACACTGACTGGTGTGTCTCAGTCTCCTCTCTCTCAGGGAGAGATCTGTACACTGACTGGTGTCTCTCAGTCCCCTCTCTCTCAGGGAGATATCTGTACACTGACTGGTGTCTCTCAGTCCCTCTCTCTCAGGGAGATATCTGTACACTGACTGGTGTCCCTCAGTCCCTCTCTCTCTCTCAGGGAGATATCTGTACACTGACTGGTGTATCTCAGTCCCTCTATCTCAGGGAGATATCTGTACACTGACTGGTGTCTCTCATTCCCTCTCTCTCTCTCAGGGAGATATCTGTACACTGACTGGTGTATCTCAGTCCCTCTCTCTCAGGGAAATATCTGTACACTGACTGGTGTCTCTCAGTCTCCTCTCTCTCAGGGAGAGATCTGTACACTGACTGGTGTCTCTCAGTCCCCTCTCTCTCAGGGAGATATCTGTACACTGACTGGTGTCTCTCAGTCCCTCTCTCTCAGGGAGATATCTGTACACTGACTGGTGTCCCTCAGTCCCTCTCTCTCTCTCAGGGAGATATCTGTACACTGACTGGTCTATCTCAGTCCCTCTCTCTCAGGGAGATATCTGTACACTGACTGGTGTCTCTCAGTCCCTCTCTCTCAGGGAGATATCTGTACACTGACTAGTGTCCCTCAGTCCCCCCTCTCTCTCAGGGAGATATCTGTACACTGACTGGTGTCTCTCAGTCCCCTCTCTCTCAGGGAGCTATCTGTACACTGACTGGTGTCTCTTAGTCCCTCTCTCTCTCAGGGAGATATCTGTACAATGACTGGTGTCTCTCAGTCCCCTCTCTCTCTCTCAGGGAGATATCTGTACTCTGACTGGTGTCTCTCAGTCCCCTCTCTCTCTCAGGGAGATATCTGTACGCTGACTGGTGTCTCTCAGTCGCTCTCTCTCTCAGGGAGATATCTGTACACTGACTGGTGTCTCTCAGTCCCTCTCTCTCAGCGAGATATCTGTACACTGACTGGTGTCTCTCAGTCTCTCTCTCTCTCAGGGAGATATCTGTACACTGACTGGTGCCTCTCAGTCCCCTCTCTCTCAGGGAGATATCTGTGCACTGACGGGTGTCTCTCAGTCCCCTCTCTCTCAGGGAGATATCTGTACACTGACTGGTGTCTCTCAGTCCCTCTCTCTCTCAGGGAGATATCTGTACACTGACTGGTGTCTCTCAGTCCCCTCTCTCTCTCAGGGAGATATCTGTACACTGACTGGTGTGTCTCAGTCTCCTCTCTCTCAGGGAGAGATCTGTACACTGACTGGTGTCTCTCAGTCCCCTCTCTCTCAGGGAGATATCTGTACACTGACTGGTGTCTCTCAGTCCCTCTCTCTCAGGGAGATATCTGTACACTGACTGGTGTCCCTCAGTCCCTCTCTCTCTCTCAGGGAGATATCTGTACACTGACTGGTGTATCTCAGTCCCTCTATCTCAGGGAGATATCTGTACACTGACTGGTGTCTCTCATTCCCTCTCTCTCTCTCAGGGAGATATCTGTACACTGACTGGTGTATCTCAGTCCCTCTCTCTCAGGGAAATATCTGTACACTGACTGGTGTCTCTCAGTCTCCTCTCTCTCAGGGAGAGATCTGTACACTGACTGGTGTCTCTCAGTCCCCTCTCTCTCAGGGAGATATCTGTACACTGACTGGTGTCTCTCAGTCCCTCTCTCTCAGGGAGATATCTGTACACTGACTGGTGTCCCTCAGTCCCTCTCTCTCTCTCAGGGAGATATCTGTACACTGACTGGTCTATCTCAGTCCCTCTCTCTCAGGGAGATATCTGTACACTGACTGGTGTCTCTCAGTCCCTCTCTCTCTCTCAGGGAGATATCTGTACACTGACTGGTGTATCTCAGTCCCTCTGTCTCAGGGAGATATCTGTACACTGACTGGTGTCTCTCAGTCCCTCTCTCTCTCTCAGGGAGATATCTGTACACTGACTGGTGTATCTCAGTCCCTCTCTCTCAGGGAGATATCTGTACACTGACTGGTGTCTCTAAGTCTACTCTCTCTCTCTCTCAGGGAGATATCTGTACACTGACTCGTGTCTCTCAGTCCCTCTCTCTCTCAGGGAGAAATCTGCACACTGACTGTTGTCTCTCAGTCCCTCTCTCTCAGGGAGATATCTGTACACTGACTGGTGTCTCTCAGTCCCTCTCTCTCTCAGGGAGATATCTGTACACTGACTGGTGTCTCTCAGTCCCTCTCTCTCTCAGGGAGATATCTGTACACTGACTGGTGTCTCTCAGTCCCCCTCTCACAGTGAGATATCTGTACACTGACTCGTGTCTCTCAGTCCCTCTCTCTCTCAGGGAGAAATCTGCACACTGACTGGTGTCTCTCAGTCCCTCTCTCTCAGGGAGATATCTGTACACTGACTGGTGTCTCTCAGTCCCCTCTCTCTCAGTGAGATTTCTGTACACTGTCTGGTGTCTCTCAGTCCCTCTCTCTCTCAGGGACGTATCTGTACACTGACTGGTGTCTCTCAGTCCCCTCTCTCTCAGGGAGATATCTGCACACTGACTGGTGTCTCTCAGTCCCTCTCTCTCAGGGAGATATCTGTACACTGACTGATGTCTCTCAGTCCCTCTCTCTCTCTCAGGGAGATATCTGTACACTGACTGGTGTATCTCAGTCCCTCTATCTCAGGGAGATATCTGTACACTGACTGGTGTCTCTCAGTCCCTCTCTCTCTCAGGGAGATATCTGTACACTGACTGGTGTCTCTCAGTCCCTCTCTCTCAGGGAGATATCTGTACACTGACTGGTGTCCCTCAGTCCCCCCTCTCTCTCAGGGAGATATCTGTACACTGACTGGTGTCTCTCAGTCCCCTCTCTCTCAGGGAGATATCTGTACACTGACTGGTGTCTCTCAGTCCCTCTCTCTCTCAGGGAGATATCTGTACACTGACTGGTGTCTCTCAGTCCCCTCTCTCTCTCTCAGGGAGATATCTGTACACTGACTCGTGTCTCTCAGTCCCTCTCTCTCTCAGGGAAATATCTGTACACTGACTGGTGTCTCTCAGTCCCTCTCTCTCAGGGAGATATCTGTACACTGACTGGTGTCTCTCAGTCTCTCTCTCTCTCAGGGAGATATCTGTACACTGACTGGTGTCTCTCAGTCCCTCTCTCTCTCAGGGAGATAGCTGTACACTAACTGGTTTCTCTCAGACCCCTCTCTCTCTCAGGGAGATATCTGTACACTGACTCGTGTCTCTCAGTCCCCTCTCTCTCAGGTAGATATCTGTACACTGACTGGTGTCTCTCAGTCTCTCTCTCTCTCTCAGGGAGATATCTGTACACTGACTGGTGTCTCTCAGTCCCTCTCTCTCAGGGAGATATCTGTACACTGACTGGTGTCTCTACGTCTACTCTCTCTCTCTCTCAGGGAGATATCTGTACACTGACTGGTGTCTCTCAGTCCCTCTCTCTCAGGGAGATATCTGTACACTGACTAGTGTCCCTCAGTCCCCCCTCACTCTCAGGGAGATATCTGTACACTGACTGGTGTCTCTCAGTCCCCTCTCTCTCAGGGAGATATCTGTACACTGACTGGTGTCTCTCAGTCCCTCTCTCTCTCAGGGAGATATCTGTACACAGACTGGTGTCTCTCAGTCCCCTCTCTCTCTCTCAGGGAGATATCTGTACTCTGACTGGTGTCTCTCAGTCGCTCTCTCTCTCAGGGAGATATCTGTACACTGACTGGTGTCTCTCAGTCCCTCTCTCTCAGCGAGATATCTGTACACTGACTGGTGTCTCTCAGTCTCTCTCTCTCTCAGGGAGATATCTGTACACTGACTGGTGCCTCTCAGTCCCCTCTCTCTCAGGGAGATATCTGTGCACTGACGGGTGTCTCTCAGTCCCCTCTCTCTCAGGGAGATATCTGTACACTGACTGGTGTCTCTCAGTCCCTCTCTCTCTCAGGGAGATATCTGTACACTGACTGGAGTCTCTCAATCCCCTCTCTCTCTCAGGGAGATATCTGTACACTGACTGGTGTGTCTCAGTCTCCTCTCTCTCAGGGAGAGATCTGTACACTGACTGGTGTCTCTCAGTCCCCTCTCTCTCAGGGAGATATCTGTACACTGACTGGTGTCTCTCAGTCCCTCTCTCTCAGGGAGATATCTGTACACTGACTGGTGTCCCTCAGTCCCTCTCTCTCTCTCAGGGAGATATCTGTACACTGACTGGTGTATCTCAGTCCCTCTATCTCAGGGAGATATCTGTACACTGACTGGTGTCTCTCATTCCCTCTCTCTCTCTCAGGGAGATATCTGTACACTGACTGGTGTATCTCATTCCCTCTCTCTCAGGGAAATATCTGTACACTGACTGGTGTCTCTCAGTCTCCTCTCTCTCAGGGAGAGATCTGTACACTGACTGGTGTCTCTCAGTCCCCTCTCTCTCAGGGAGATATCTGTACACTGACTGGTGTCTCTCAGTCCCTCTCTCTCTCTCAGGGAGATATCTGTACACTGACTGGTGTATCTCAGTCCCTCTGTCTCAGGGAGATATCTGTACACTGACTGGTGTCTCTCAGTCCCTCTCTCTCTCTCAGGGAGATATCTGTACACTGACTGGTGTATCTCAGTCCCTCTCTCTCAGGGAGATATCTGTACACTGACTGGTGTCTCTAAGTCTACTCTCTCTCTCTCTCAGGGAGATATCTGTACACTGACTCGTGTCTCTCAGTCCCTCTCTCTCTCAGGGAGAAATCTGCACACTGACTGTTGTCTCTCAGTCCCTCTCTCTCAGGGAGATATCTGTACACTGACTGGTGTCTCTCAGACCCTCTCTCTCTCAGGGAGATATCTGTACACTGACTGGTGTCTCTCAGTCCCTCTCTCTCTCAGGGAGATATCTGTACACTGACTGGTGTCTCTCAGTCCCCCTCTCACAGTGAGATATCTGTACACTGACTCGTGTCTCTCAGTCCCTCTCTCTCTCAGGGAGAAATCTGCACACTGACTGGTGTCTCTCAGTCCCTCTCTCTCAGGGAGATATCTGTACACTGACTGGTGTCTCTCAGTCCCCTCTCTCTCAGTGAGATTTCTGTACACTGTCTGGTGTCTCTCAGTCCCTCTCTCTCTCAGGGACGTATCTGTACACTGACTGGTGTCTCTCAGTCCCCTCTCTCTCAGGGAGATATCTGCACACTGACTGGTGTCTCTCAGTCCCTCTCTCTCAGGGAGATATCTGTACACTGACTGATGTCTCTCAGTCCCACTCTCTCTCTCAGGGAGATATCTGTACACTGACTGGTGTATCTCAGTCCCTCTATCTCAGGGAGATATCTGTACACTGACTGGTGTCTCTCAGTCCCTCTCTCTCTCAGGGAGATATCTGTACACTGACTGGTGTCTCTCAGTCCCTCTCTCTCAGGGAGATATCTGTACACTGACTGGTGTCCCTCAGTCCCCCCTCTCTCTCAGGGAGATATCTGTACACTGACTGGTGTCTCTCAGTCCCCTCTCTCTCAGGGAGATATCTGTACACTGACTGGTGTCTCTCAGTCCCTCTCTCTCTCAGGGAGATATCTGTACACTGACTGGTGTCTCTCAGTCCCCTCTCTCTCTCTCAGGGAGATATCTGTACACTGACTCGTGTCTCTCAGTCCCTCTCTCTCTCAGGGAAATATCTGTACACTGACTGGTGTCTCTCAGTCCCTCTCTCTCAGGGAGATATCTGTACACTGACTGGTGTCTCTCAGTCTCTCTCTCTCTCAGGGAGATATCTGTACACTGACTGGTGTCTCTCAGTCCCTCTCTCTCTCAGGGAGATAGCTGTACACTAACTGGTTTCTCTCAGACCCCTCTCTCTCTCAGGGAGATATCTGTACACTGACTCGTGTCTCTCAGTCCCCTCTCTCTCAGGTAGATATCTGTACACTGACTGGTGTCTCTCAGTCTCTCTCTCTCTCTCAGGGAGATATCTGTACACTGACTGGTGTCTCTCAGTCCCTCTCTCTCAGGGAGATATCTGTACACTGACTGGTGTCTCTACGTCTACTCTCTCTCTCTCTCAGGGAGATATCTGTACACTGACTGGTGTCTCTCAGTCCCTCTCTCTCAGGGAGATATCTGTACACTGACTAGTGTCCCTCAGTCCCCCCTCACTCTCAGGGAGATATCTGTACACTGACTGGTGTCTCTCAGTCCCCTCTCTCTCAGGGAGATATCTGTACACTGACTGGTGTCTCTCAGTCCCTCTCTCTCTCAGGGAGATATCTGTACACAGACTGGTGTCTCTCAGTCCCCTCTCTCTCTCTCAGGGAGATATCTGTACTCTGACTGGTGTCTCTCAGTCCCCTCTCTCTCTCAGGGAGATATCTGTACGCTGACTGGTGTCTCTCAGTCGCTCTCTCTCTCAGGGAGATATCTGTACACTGACTGGTGTCTCTCAGTCCCTCTCTCTCAGCGAGATATCTGTACACTGACTGGTGTCTCTCAGTCTCTCTCTCTCTCAGGGAGATATCTGTACACTGACTGGTGCCTCTCAGTCCCCTCTCTCTCAGGGAGATATCTGTGCACTGACGGGTGTCTCTCAGTCCCCTCTCTCTCAGGGAGATATCTGTACACTGACTGGTGTCTCTCAGTCCCTCTCTCTCTCAGGGAGATATCTGTACACTGACTGGAGTCTCTCAATCCCCTCTCTCTCTCAGGGAGATATCTGTACACTGACTGGTGTGTCTCAGTCTCCTCTCTCTCAGGGAGAGATCTGTACACTGACTGGTGTCTCTCAGTCCCCTCTCTCTCAGGGAGATATCTGTACACTGACTGGTGTCTCTCAGTCCCTCTCTCTCAGGGAGATATCTGTACACTGACTGGTGTCCCTCAGTCCCTCTCTCTCTCTCAGGGAGATATCTGTACACTGACTGGTGTATCTCAGTCCCTCTATCTCAGGGAGATATCTGTACACTGACTGGTGTCTCTCATTCCCTCTCTCTCTCTCAGGGAGATATCTGTACACTGACTGGTGTATCTCATTCCCTCTCTCTCAGGGAAATATCTGTACACTGACTGGTGTCTCTCAGTCTCCTCTCTCTCAGGGAGAGATCTGTACACTGACTGGTGTCTCTCAGTCCCCTCTCTCTCAGGGAGATATCTGTACACTGACTGGTGTCTCTCAGTCCCTCTCTCTCAGGGAGATATCTGTACACTGACTGGTGTCCCTCAGTCCCTCTCTCTCTCTCAGGGAGATATCTGTACACTGACTGGTCTATCTCAGTCCCTCTCTGTACACTGACTGGTGTCTCTCAGTCCCTCTCTCTCTCTCAGGGAGATATCTGTACACTGACTGGTGTATCTCAGTCCCTCTCTCTCAGGGAGATATCTGTACACTGACTGGTGTCTCTCAGTCCCTCTCTCTCTCTCAGGGAGATATCTGTACACTGACTGGTGTATCTCAGTCCCTCTCTCTCAGGGAGATATCTGTACACTGACTGGTGTCTCTAAGTCTACTCTCTCTCTCTCTCAGGGAGATATCTGTACACTGACTCGTGTGTCTCAGTCCCTCTCTCTCTCAGGGAGAAATCTGCACACTGACTGTTGTCTCTCAGTCCCTCTCTCTCAGGGAGATATCGGTACACTGACTGGTGTCTCTCAGTCCCTCTCTCTCTCAGGGAGATATCTGTACACTGACTGGTGTCTCTCAGTCCCTCTCTCTCTCAGGGAGATATCTGTACACTGACTGGTGTCTCTCAGTCCCCCTCTCTCAGTGAGATATCTGTACACTGACTCGTGTCTCTCAGTCCCTCTCTCTCTCAGGGAGAAATCTGCACACTGACTGGTGTCTCTCAGTCCCTCTCTCTCAGGGAGATATCTGTACACTGACTGGCGTCTCTCAGTCCCCTCTCTCTCAGTGAGATATCTGTACACTGACTGGTGTCTCTCAGTCCCTCTCTCTCTCAGGGACGTATCTGTACACTGACTGGTGTCTCTCAGTCCCCTCTCTCGCAGGGAGATATCTGCACACTGACTGGTGTCTCTCAGTCCCTCTCTCTCAGGGAGATATCTGTACACTGACTGATGTCTCTCAGTCCCTCTCTCTCTCTCACGGAGATATCTGTACACTGACTGGTGTATCTCAGTCCCTCTATCTCAGGGAGATATCTGTACACTGACTGGTGTCTCTCAGTCCCTCTCTCTCTCAGGGAGATATCTGTACACTGACTGGTGTCTCTCAGTCCCTCTCTCTCAGCGAGATATCTGTACACTGACTGGTGTCTCTCAGTCTCTCTCTCTCTCAGGGAGATATCTGTACACTGACTGGTGCCTCTCAGTCCCCTCTCTCTCAGGGAGATATCTGTGCACTGACGGGTGTCTCTCAGTCCCCTCTCTCTCAGGGAGATATCTGTACACTGACTGGTGTCTCTCAGTCCCTCTCTCTCTCAGGGAGATATCTGTACACTGACTGGTGTCTCTCAGTCCCCTCTCTCTCTCAGGGAGATATCTGTACACTGACTGGTGTCTCTCAGTCTCCTCTCTCTCAGGGAGAGATCTGTACACTGACTGGTGTCTCTCAGTCCCCTCTCTCTCAGGGAGATATCTGTACACTGACTGGTGTCTCTCAGTCCCTCTATCTCAGGGAGATATCTGTACACTGACTGGTGTCTCTCATTCCCTCTCTCTCTCTCAGGGAGATATCTGTACACTGACTGGTGTATCTCAGTCCCTCTCTCTCAGGGAGATATCTGTACACTGACTGGTGTCTCTCAGTCTCCTCTCTCTCAGGGAGAGATCTGTACACTGACTGGTGTCTCTCAGTCCCCTCTCTCTCAGGGAGATATCTGTACACTGACTGGTGTCTCTCAGTCCCTCTCTCTCAGGGAGATATCTGTACACTGACTGGTGTCCCTCAGTCCCTCTCTCTCTCTCAGGGAGATATCTGTACACTGACTGGTGTATCTCAGTCCCTCTATCTCAGGGAGATATCTGTACACTGACTGGTGTCTCTCAGTCCCTCTCACTCTCTCAGGGAGATATCTGTACACTGACTGGTGTATCTCAGTCCCTCTCTCTCAGGGAGATATCTGTACACTGACTGGTGTCTCTCAGTCCCTCTCTCTCTCTCAGGGAGATATCTGTACACTGACTGGTGTATCTCAGTCCCTCTCTCTCAGGGAGATATCTGTACACTGACTGGTGTCTCTAAGTCTACTCTCTCTCTCTCAGGCAGATATCTGTACACTGACTGGTGTCTCTCAGTCCCTCTCTCTCTCAGGGAGAAATCTGCACACTGACTGTTGTCTCTCAGTCCCTCTCTCTCAGGGAGATATCTGTACACTGACTGGTGTCTCTCAGTCCCTCTCTCTCTCAGGGAGATATCTGTACACTGACTGGTGTCTCTCAGTCCCTCTCTCTCTCAGGGAGATATCTGTACACTGACTGGTGTCTCTCAGTCCCCCTCTCTCAGTGAGATATCTGTACACTGACTCGTGTCTCTCAGTCCCTCTCTCTCTCAGGGAGAAATCTGCACACTGACTGGTGTCTCTCAGTCCCTCTCTCTCAGGGAGATATCTGTACACTGACTCGTGTCTCTCAGTACCCTCTCTCTCAGTGAGATATCTGTACACTGACTGGTGTCTCTCAGTCCCTCTCTCTCTCAGGGACGTATCTGTACACTGACTGGTGTCTCTCAGTCCCCTCTCACTCAGGGAGATATCAGCACACTGACTGGTGTCTCTCAGTCCCTCTCTCTCAGGGAGATATCTGTACACTGACTGATGTCTCTCAGTCCCTCTCTCTCTCTCAGGGAGATATCTGTACACTGACTGGTGTATCTCAGTCCCTCTATCTCAGGGAGATATCTGTACACTGACTGGTGTCTCTACGTCTACTCTCTCTCTCTCTCAGGGAGATATCTGTACACTGACTGGTGTCTCTCAGTCCCTCTCTCTCAGGGAGATATCTGTACACTGACTGGTGTCCCTCAGTCCCCCCTCTCTCTCAGGGAGTTATCTGTACACTGACTGGTGTCTCTCAGTCCCCTCTCTCTCAGGGAGATATCTGTACACTGACTGGTGTCTCTCAGTCCCTCTCTCTCTCAGGGAGATATCTGTACACTGACTGGTGTCTCTCAGTCCCCTCTCTCTCTCTCAGGGAAATATCTGTGCACTGACTGGTGTCTCTCAGTCCCTCTCTCTCAGGGAGATATCTGTACACTGACTGGTGTCTCTCAGTCTCTCTCTCTCTCAGGGAGATATCTGTACACTGACTGGTGTCTCTCAGTCCCTCTCTCTCTCAGAGAGATATCTGTACACTAACTTGTTTCTCTCAGACCCCTCTCTCTCTCAGGGAGATATCTGTACACTGACTGGTGTCTCTCAGTCTCCTCTCTCTCAGGGAGAGATCTGTACACTGACTGGTGTCTCTCAGTTCCCTCTCTCTCAGGGAGATATCTGTACACTGACTCGTGTCTCTCAGTCCCCTCTCTCTCAGGTAGATATCTGTACACTGACTGGTGTCTCTCAGTCTCTCTCTCTCTCTCAGGGAGATATCTGTACACTGACTGGTGTCTCTCAGTCCCTCTCTCTCAGGGAGATCTCTGTACACTGACTGGTGTCCCTTATTCCCTCTCTCTCTCTCAGGGAGATATCTGTACACTGACTGGTGTATCTCAGGCCCTCGATCTCAGGGAGATATCTGTACACTGACTGGTGTCTCTCAGTCCCTCTCTCTCTCTCAGGGAGATATCTGTACACTGACTGGTGTATCTCAGTCCCTCTATCTCAGGGAGATATCTGTACACTGACTGGTGTCTCTCAGTCCCCTCTCTCTCTCAGGGAGATATCTGTACACTGACTGGTGTCTCTCAGTCCCCTCTCTCTCAGGGAGATACTGTATACTGACTCATGTCTCTCTGTCCCTCTCTCTCTCAGGGAGATATCTGTACACTGACTGGTGTCTCTCTGTCCCCTCTCTCTCTCAGGGATGTATCTGTACACTGACTGGTGTCTCTCAGTCCCTCTCTCTCAGGGAGATATCTGTACACTGACTGTTGTCTCTCAGTCCCTCTCTCTCAGGAAGATATCTGTACACTGACTTGTGTCTCTCAGTCCCCTGTCTCTCAGGGAGATATCTGTACACTGACTCGTGTCTCTCAGTCCCTCTCTCTCTCAGGGAGAAATCTGCACACTGACTGTTGTCTCTCAGTCCCTCTCTCTCAGGGAGATATCTGTACACTGACTGGTGTCTCTCAGTCCCTCTCTCTCTCAGGGAGATATCTGTACACTGACTGGTGTCTCTCAGTCCCTCTCTCTCTCAGGGAGAAATCTGCACACTGACTGGTGTCTCTCAGTCCCTCTCTCTCAGGGAGATATCTGTACACTGACTCGTGTCTCTCAGTCCCCTCTCTCTCAGTGAGATATCTGTACACTGACTGGTGTCTCTCAGTCTCTCTCTCTCTCAGGGACGTATCTGTACACTGACTGGTGTCTCTCAGTCCCCTCTCTCTCTCAGGGAGAAATCTGCACACTGACTGGTGTCTCTCAGTCCCTCTCTCTCAGGGAGATATCTGTACACTGACTGGTGTCTCTCAGTCCCTCTCTCTCAGGGAGATATCTGTACACTGACTGGTGTCTCTCAGTCCCTCTCTCTCTCTCTCTCAGGGAGATATCTGTACACTGACTGGTATCTCTCAGTCCCCTCTCTCTCAGGGAGATATCTGTACACTGACAGGTGTCTCTCAGTTCCCTCTCTCTCAGGGATGTATCTGTACACTGACTGGTGTCTCTCAGTCCCTCTCTCCCTCAGGGAGATATGTGTACACTGACTGGTGTCTCTCAGTCCCCTCTCTCTCAGGGATGTATCTGTACACTGACTGGTGTCTCTCAGTCCCCTCTCTCTCTCACGGAGATATCTGTATGCTGACTGGTGTCTCTCTGTCCCTCTCTCTCTCAGGGAAATATCTGTACACTGACTGGTGTCTCTCAGTCCCTCTCTCTCAGGGAGATATCTGTACACTGACTGGTGTCTCTCAGTCTCTCTCTCTCTCAGGGAGATATCTGTACACTGACTGGTGTCTCTCAGTCCCTCTCTCTCTCAGAGAGATATCTGTACACTAACTGGTTTCTCTCAGACCCCTCTCTCTCTCAGGGAGATATCTGTACACTGACTGGTGTCTCTCAGTCTCCTCTCTCTCAGGGAGAGATCTGTACACTGACTGGTGTCTCTCAGTTCCCTCTCTCTCAGGGAGATATCTGTACACTGACTCGTGTCTCTCAGTCCCCTCTCTCTCAGGTAGATATCTGTACACTGACTGGTGTCTCTCAGTCTCTCTCTCTCTCTCAGGGAGATATCTGTACACTGACTGGTGTCTCTCAGTCCCTCTCTCTCAGGGAGATCTCTGTACACTGACTGGTGTCCCTTATTCCCTCTCTCTCTCTCAGGGAGATATCTGTACACTGACTGGTGTATCTCAGGCCCTCGATCTCAGGGAGATATCTGTACACTGACTGGTGTCTCTCAGTCCCTCTCTCTCTCTCAGGGAGATATCTGTACACTGACTGGTGTATCTCAGTCCCTCTCTCTCAGGGAGATATCTGTACACTGACTGGTGTCTCTCAGTCCCTCTCTCTCTCTCAGGGAGATATCTGTACACTGACTGGTGTCTCTCAGTCCCTCTCTCTCAGGGAGATATCTGTACACTGACTAGTGTCCCTCAGTCCCCCCTCTCTCTCAGGGAGATATCTGTACATTGACTGGTGTCTCTCAGTCCCCTCTCTCTCAGGGAGATATCTGTACACTGACTGGTGTATCTCAGTCCCTCTCTCTCAGGGAGATATCTGTACACTGACTGGTGTCTCTCAGTCTCCTCTCTCTCAGGGAGAGATCTGTACACTGACTGGTGTCTCTCAGTCCCCTCTCTCTCAGGGAGATATCTGTACACTGACTGGTGTCTCTCAGTCCCTCTCTCTCAGGGAGATATCTGTACACTGACTGGTGTCCCTCAGTCCCTCTCTCTCTCTCAGGGAGATATCTGTACACTGACTGGTGTATCTCAGTCCCTCTATCTCAGGGAGATATCTGTACACTGACTGGTGTCTCTCAGTACCTCTCTCTCTCTCAGGGAGATATCTGTACACTGACTGGTGTATCTCAGTCCCTCTCTCTCAGGGAGATATCTGTACACTGACTGGTGTCTCTCAGTCCCTCTCTCTCTCTCAGGGAGATATCTGTACACTGACTGGTGTATCTCAGTCCCTCTCTCTCAGGGAGATATCTGTACACTGACTGGTGTCTCTAAGTCTACTCTCTCTCTCTCTCAGGGAGATATCTGTACACTGACTCGTGTCTCTCAGTCCCTCTCTCTCTCAGGGAGAAATCTGCACACTGACTGTTGTCTCTCAGTCCCTCTCTCTCAGGGAGATATCTGTACACTGACTGGTGTCTCTCAGTCCCTCTCTCTCTCAGGGAGATATCTGCACACTGACTGTTGTCTCTCAGTCCCTCTCTCTCAGGGAGATATCTGTACACTGACTGGTGTCTCTCAGTCCCTCTCTCTCTCAGGGAGATATCTGTACACTGACTGGTGTCTCTCAGTCCCTCTCTCTCTCAGGGAGATATCTGTACACTGAATGGTGTCTCTCAGTCCCCCTCTCTCAGTGAGATATCTGTACACTGACTCGTGTCTCTCAGTCCCTCTCTCTCTCAGGGAGAAATCTGCACACTGACTGGTGTCTCTCAGTCCCTCTCTCTCAGGGAGATATCTGTACACTGACTCGTGTCTCTCAGTCCCCTCTCTCTCAGTGAGATATCTGTACACTGACTGGTGTCTCTCAGTCCCTCTCTCTCTCAGGGACGTATCTGTACACTGACTGGTGTCTCTCAGTCCCCTCTCACTCAGGGAGATATCAGCACACTGACTGGTGTCTCTCAGTCCCTCTCTCTCAGGGAGATATCTGTACACTGACTGATGTCTCTCAGTCCCTCTCTCTCTCTCAGGGAGATATCTGTACACTGACTGGTGTATCTCAGTCCCTCTATCTCAGGGAGATATCTGTACACTGACTGGTGTCTCTACGTCTACTCTCTCTCTCTCTCAGGGAGATATCTGTACACTGACTGGTGTCTCTCAGTCCCTCTCTCTCAGGGAGATATCTGTACACTGACTGGTGTCCCTCAGTCCCCCCTCTCTCTCAGGGAGTAATCTGTACACTGACTGGTGTCTCTCAGTCCCCTCTCTCTCAGGGAGATATCTGTACACTGACTGGTGTATCTCAGTCCCTCTATCTCAGGGAGATATCTGTACACTGACTGGTGTCTCTCAGTCCCTCTCTCTCTCTCAGGGAGATATCTGTACACTGACTGGTGTATCTCAGTCCCTCTCTCTCAGGGAGATATCTGTACACTGACTGGTGTCTCTCAGTCCCTCTCTCTCTCTCAGGGAGATATCTGTACAATGACTGGTGTATCTCAGTCCCTCTCTCTCAGGGAGATATCTGTACACTGACTGGTGTCTCTAAGTCTACTCTCTCTCTCTCTCAGGGAGATATCTGTACACTGACTCGTGTCTCTCAGTCCCTCTCTCTCTCAGGGAGAAATCTGCACACTGACTGTTGTCTCTCAGTCCCTCTCTCTCAGGGAGATATCTGTACACTGACTGGTGTCTCTCAGTCCCTCTCTCTCTCAGGGAGATATCTGCACACTGACTGTTGTCTCTCAGTCCCTCTCTCTCAGGGAGATATCTGTACACTGACTGGTGTCTCTCAGTCCCTCTCTCTCTCAGGGAGATATCTGTACACTGACTGGTGTCTCTCAGTCCCTCTCTCTCTCAGGGAGATATCTGTACACTGAATGGTGTCTCTCAGTCCCCCTCTCTCAGTGAGATATCTGTACACTGACTCGTGTCTCTCAGTCCCTCTCTCTCTCAGGGAGAAATCTGCACACTGACTGGTGTCTCTCAGTCCCTCTCTCTCAGGGAGATATCTGTACACTGACTCGTGTCTCTCAGTCCCCTCTCTCTCAGTGAGATATCTGTACACTGACTGGTGTCTCTCAGTCCCTCTCTCTCTCAGGGACGTATCTGTACACTGACTGGTGTCTCTCAGTCCCCTCTCACTCAGGGAGATATCAGCACACTGACTGGTGTCTCTCAGTCCCTCTCTCTCAGGGAGATATCTGTACACTGACTGATGTCTCTCAGTCCCTCTCTCTCTCTCAGGGAGATATCTGTACACTGACTGGTGTATCTCAGTCCCTCTATCTCAGGGAGATATCTGTACACTGACTGGTGTCTCTACGTCTACTCTCTCTCTCTCTCAGGGAGATATCTGTACACTGACTGGTGTCTCTCAGTCCCTCTCTCTCAGGGAGATATCTGTACACTGACTGGTGTCCCTCAGTCCCCCCTCTCTCTCAGGGAGTTATCTGTACACTGACTGGTGTCTCTCAGTCCCCTCTCTCTCAGGGAGATATCTGTACACTGACTGGTGTCTCTCAGTCCCTCTCTCTCTCAGGGAGATATCTGTACACTGACTGGTGTCTCTCAGTCCCCTCTCTCTCTCTCAGGGAGATATCTGTACACTGACTGGTGTCTCTCAGTCCCCTCTCTCTCTCAGGGAGATATCTGTATGCTGACTGGTGTCTCTCTGTCCCTCTGTCTCTCAGGGAAATATCTGTACACTGACTGGTGTCTCTCAGTCCCTCTCTCTCAGGGAGATATCTGTACACTGACTGGTGTCTCTCAGTCTCTCTCTCTCTCAGGGAGATATCTGTACACTGACTGGTGTCTCTCAGTCCCTCTCTCTCTCAGAGAGATATCTGTACACTAACTTGTTTCTCTCAGACCCCTCTCTCTCTCAGGGAGATATCTGTACACTGACTGGTGTCTCTCAGTCTCCTCTCTCTCAGGGAGAGATCTGTACACTGACTGGTGTCTCTCAGTTCCCTCTCTCTCAGGGAGATATCTGTACACTGACTCGTGTCTCTCAGTCCCCTCTCTCTCAGGTAGATATCTGTACACTGACTGGTGTCTCTCAGTCTCTCTCTCTCTCTCAGGGAGATATCTGTACACTGACTGGTGTCTCTCAGTCCCCCTCTCTCAGGGAGATCTCTGTACACTGACTGGTGTCCCTTATTCCCTCTCTCTCTCTCAGGGAGATATCTGTACACTGACTGGTGTATCTCAGGCCCTCGATCTCAGGGAGATATCTGTACACTGACTGGTGTCTCTCAGTCCCTCTCTCTCTCTCAGGGAGATATCTGTACACTGACTGGTGTCTCTCAGTCCCCTCTCTCTCTCAGGGAGATATCTGTACACTGACTGGTGTCTCTCAGTCCCCTCTCTCTCAGGGAGATACTGTATACTGACTCATGTCTCTCTGTCCCTCTCTCTCTCAGGGAGATATCTGTACACTGACTGGTGTCTCTCTGTCCCCTCTCTCTCTCAGGGATGTATCTGTACACTGACTGGTGTCTCTCAGTCCCTCTCTCTCAGGGAGATATCTGTACACTGACTGTTGTCTCTCAGTCCCTCTCTCTCAGGAAGATATCTGTACACTGACTTGTGTCTCTCAGTCCCCTGTCTCTCAGGGAGATATCTGTACACTGACTCGTGTCTCTCAGTCCCTCTCTCTCTCAGGGAGAAATCTGCACACTGACTGTTGTCTCTCAGTCCCTCTCTCTCAGGGAGATATCTGTACACTGACTGGTGTCTCTCAGTCCCTCTCTCTCTCAGGGAGATATCTGTACACTGACTGGTGTCTCTCAGTCCCTCTCTCTCTCAGGGAGAAATCTGCACACTGACTGGTGTCTCTCAGTCCCTCTCTCTCAGGGAGATATCTGTACACTGACTCGTGTCTCTCAGTCCCCTCTCTCTCAGTGAGATATCTGTACACTGACTGGTGTCTCTCAGTCTCTCTCTCTCTCAGGGACGTATCTGTACACTGACTGGTGTCTCTCAGTCCCCTCTCTCTCTCAGGGAGAAATCTGCACACTGACTGGTGTCTCTCAGTCCCTCTCTCTCAGGGAGATATCTGTACACTGACTGGTGTCTCTCAGTCCCTCTCTCTCAGGGAGATATCTGTACACTGACTGGTGTCTCTCAGTCCCTCTCTCTCTCTCTCTCAGGGAGATATCTGTACACTGACTGGTATCTCTCAGTCCCCTCTCTCTCAGGGAGATATCTGTACACTGACAGGTGTCTCTCAGTTCCCTCTCTCTCAGGGATGTATCTGTACACTGACTGGTGTCTCTCAGTCCCTCTCTCCCTCAGGGAGATATGTGTACACTGACTGGTGTCTCTCAGTCCCCTCTCTCTCAGGGATGTATCTGTACACTGACTGGTGTCTCTCAGTCCCCTCTCTCTCTCACGGAGATATCTGTATGCTGACTGGTGTCTCTCTGTCCCTCTCTCTCTCAGGGAAATATCTGTACACTGACTGGTGTCTCTCAGTCCCTCTCTCTCAGGGAGATATCTGTACACTGACTGGTGTCTCTCAGTCTCTCTCTCTCTCAGGGAGATATCTGTACACTGACTGGTGTCTCTCAGTCTCTCTCTCTCTCTCAGGGAGATATCTGTACACTGACTGGTGTCTCTCAGTCCCTCTCTCTCAGGGAGATCTCTGTACACTGACTGGTGTCCCTTATTCCCTCTCTCTCTCTCAGGGAGATATCTGTACACTGACTGGTGTATCTCAGGCCCTCGATCTCAGGGAGATATCTGTACACTGACTGGTGTCTCTCAGTCCCTCTCTCTCTCTCAGAGAGATATCTGTACACTGACTGGTGTATCTCAGTCCCTCTCTCTCAGGGAGATATCTGTACACTGACTGGTGTCTCTCAGTCCCTCTCTCTCTCTCAGGGAGATATCTGTACACTGACTGGTGTCTCTCAGTCCCTCTCTCTCAGGGAGATATCTGTACACTGACTAGTGTCCCTCAGTCCCCCCTCTCTCTCAGGGAGATATCTGTACATTGACTGGTGTCTCTCAGTCCCCTCTCTCTCAGGGAGATATCTGTACACTCACTGGTGTATCTCAGTCCCTCTCTCTCAGGGAGATATCTGTACACTGACTGGTGTCTCTCAGTCTCCTCTCTCTCAGGGAGAGATCTGTACACTGACTGGTGTCTCTCAGTCCCCTCTCTCTCAGGGAGATATCTGTACACTGACTGGTGTCTCTCAGTCCCTCTCTCTCAGGGAGATATCTGTACACTGACTGGTGTCCCTCAGTCCCTCTCTCTCTCTCAGGGAGATATCTGTACACTGACTGGTGTATCTCAGTCCCTCTATCTCAGGGAGATATCTGTACACTGACTGGTGTCTCTCAGTACCTCTCTCTCTCTCAGGGAGAAATCTGCACACTGACTGGTGTCTCTCAGTCCCTCTCTCTCAGGGAGATATCTGTACACTGACTCGTGTCTCTCAGTCCCCTCTCTCTCAGTGAGATATCTGTACACTGACTGGTGTCTCTCAGTCTCTCTCTCTCTCAGGGACGTATCTGTACACTGACTGGTGTCTCTCAGTCCCCTCTCTCTCTCAGGGAGAAATCTGCACACTGACTGGTGTCTCTCAGTCCCTCTCTCTCAGGGAGATATCTGTACACTGACTGGTGTCTCTCAGTCCCTCTCTCTCTCTCTCTCAGGGAGATATCTGTACACTGACTGGTATCTCTCAGTCCCCTCTCTCTCAGGGAGATATCTGTACACTGACAGGTGTCTCTCAGTTCCCTCTCTCTCAGGGATGTATCTGTACACTGACTGGTGTCTCTCAGTCCCTCTCTCCCTCAGGGAGATATGTGTACACTGACTGGTGTCTCTCAGTCCCCTCTCTCTCAGGGATGTATCTGTACACTGACTGGTGTCTCTCAGTCCCCTCTCTCTCTCACGGAGATATCTGTATGCTGACTGGTGTCTCTCTGTCCCTCTCTCTCTCAGGGAAATATCTGTACACTGACTGGTGTCTCTCAGTCCCTCTCTCTCAGGGAGATATCTGTACACTGACTGGTGTCTCTCAGTCTCTCTCTCTCTCAGGGAGATATCTGTACACTGACTGGTGTCTCTCAGTCTCTCTCTCTCTCTCAGGGAGATATCTGTACACTGACTGGTGTCTCTCAGTCCCTCTCTCTCAGGGAGATCTCTGTACACTGACTGGTGTCCCTTATTCCCTCTCTCTCTCTCAGGGAGATATCTGTACACTGACTGGTGTATCTCAGGCCCTCGATCTCAGGGAGATATCTGTACACTGACTGGTGTCTCTCAGTCCCTCTCTCTCTCTCAGAGAGATATCTGTACACTGACTGGTGTATCTCAGTCCCTCTCTCTCAGGGAGATATCTGTACACTGACTGGTGTCTCTCAGTCCCTCTCTCTCTCTCAGGGAGATATCTGTACACTGACTGGTGTCTCTCAGTCCCTCTCTCTCAGGGAGATATCTGTACACTGACTAGTGTCCCTCAGTCCCCCCTCTCTCTCAGGGAGATATCTGTACATTGACTGGTGTCTCTCAGTCCCCTCTCTCTCAGGGAGATATCTGTACACTCACTGGTGTATCTCAGTCCCTCTCTCTCAGGGAGATATCTGTACACTGACTGGTGTCTCTCAGTCTCCTCTCTCTCAGGGAGAGATCTGTACACTGACTGGTGTCTCTCAGTCCCCTCTCTCTCAGGGAGATATCTGTACACTGACTGGTGTCTCTCAGTCCCTCTCTCTCAGGGAGATATCTGTACACTGACTGGTGTCCCTCAGTCCCTCTCTCTCTCTCAGGGAGATATCTGTACACTGACTGGTGTATCTCAGTCCCTCTATCTCAGGGAGATATCTGTACACTGACTGGTGTCTCTCAGTACCTCTCTCTCTCTCAGGGAGATATCTGTACACTGACTGGTGTATCTCAGTCCCTCTCTCTCAGGGAGATATCTGTACACTGACTGGTGTCTCTCAGTCCCTCTCTCTCTCTCAGGGAGATATCTGTACACTGACTGGTGTATCTCAGTCCCTCTCTCTCAGGGAGATATCTGTACACTGACTGGTGTCTCTAAGTCTACTCTCTCTCTCTCTCAGGGAGATATCTGTACACTGACTCGTGTCTCTCAGTCCCTCTCTCTCTCAGGGAGAAATCTTCACACTGACTGTTGTCTCTCAGTCCCTCTCTCTCAGGGAGATATCTGTACACTGACTGGTGTCTCTCAGTCCCTCTCTCTCTCAGGGAGATATCTGCACACTGACTGTTGTCTCTCAGTCCCTCTCTCTCAGGGAGATATCTGTACACTGACTGGTGTCTCTCAGTCCCCTCTCTCTCAGAGAGATATCTGTACACTTACTGGTGTCTCTCAGTCTCTCTCTCTCTCAGGGAGATATCTGTACACTGACTGGTGTCTCTCAGTCCCCCTCTCTCAGTGAGATATCTGTACACTGACTCGTGTCTCTCAGACCCTCTCTCTCTCAGGGAGAAATCTGCACACTGACTGGTGTCTCTCAGTCCCTCTCTCTCAGGGAGATATCTGTACACTGACTCGTGTCTCTCAGTCCCCTCTCTCTCAGTGAGATATCTGTACACTGACTGGTGTCTCTCAGTCCCTCTCTCTCTCAGGGACGTATCTGTACACTGACTGGTGTCTCTCAGTCCCCTCTCTCTCAGGGAGATATCTGCACACTCACTGGTGTCTCTCAGTCCCTCTCTCTCAGGGAGATATCTGTACACTGACTGATGTCTCTCAGTCCCTCTCTCTCTCTCAGGGAGATATCTGTACACTGACTGGTGTATCTCAGTCCCTCTATCTCAGGGAGATATCTGTACACTGACTGGTGTCTCTACGTCTACTCTCTCTCTCTCTCAGGGAGATATCTGTACACTGACGGGTGTCTCTCAGTCCCTCTCTCTCAGGGAGATATCTGTACACTGACTGGTGTCCCTCAGTCCCCCCTCTCTCTCAGGGAGATATCTGTACACTGACTGGTGTCTCTCAGTCCCCTCTCTCTCAGGGAGATATCTGTACACTGACTGGTGTCTCTCAGTCCCTCTCTCTCTCAGGGAGATATCTGTACACTGACTGGTGTCTCTCAGTCCCCTCTCTCTCTCTCAGGGAGATATCTGTACACTGACTGGTGTCTCTCAGTCCCTCTCTCTCTCAGGGAGATATCTGTACACTGACTGGTGTCTCTCAGTCCCTCTCTCTCAGGGAGATATCTGTACACTGACTGGTGTCTCTCAGTCTCTCTCTCTCTCTCAGGGAGATATCTGTACACTGACTGGTGTCTCTCAGTCCCTCTCTCTCAGGGAGATATCTGTACACTGACTGGTGTCTCTACGTCTACTCTCTCTCTCTCTCAGGGAGATATCTGTACACTGACTGGTGTCTCTCAGTCCCTCTCTCTCAGGGAGATATCTGTACACTGACTAGTGTCCCTCAGTCCCCCCTCTCTCTCAGGGAGATATCTGTACACTGACTGGTGTCTCTCAGTCCCCTCTCTCTCAGGGAGCTATCTGTACACTGACTGGTGTCTCTTAGTCCCTCTCTCTCTCAGGGAGATATCTGTACACTGACTGGTGTCTCTCAGTCCCCTCTCTCTCTCTCAGGGAGATATCTGTACTCTGACTGGTGTCTCTCAGTCCCCTCTCTCTCTCAGGGCGATATCTGTACGCTGACTGGTGTCTCTCAGTCGCTCTCTCTCTCAGGGAGATATCTGTACACTGACTGGTGTCTCTCAGTCTCTCTCTCTCTCAGGGAGATATCTGTACACTGAATGGTGCCTCTCAGTCCCCTCTCTCTCAGGGAGATATCTGTGCACTGACGGGTGTCTCTCAGTCCCCTCTCTCTCAGGGAGATATCTGTACACTGACTGGAGTCTCTCAGTCCCTCTCTCTCTCAGGGAGATATCTGTACACTGACTGGTGTCTCTCAGTCCCCTCTCTCTCTCATGGAGATATCTGTACACTGACTGGTGTGTCTCAGTCTCCTCTCTCTCAGGGAGAGATCTGTACACTGACTGGTGTCTCTCAGTCCCCTCTCTCTCAGGGAGATATCTGTACACTGACTGGTGTATCTCAGTTCCTCTATCTCAGGGAGATATCTGTACACTGACTGGTGTCTCTACGTCTACTCTCTCTCTCTCTCAGGGAGATATCTGTACACTGACTGGTGTCTCTCAGTCCCTCTCTCTCAGGGAGATATCTGTACACTGACTGGTGTCCCTCAGTCCCCCCTCTCTCTCAGGGAGATATCTGTACACTGACTGGTGTCTCTCAGTCCCCTCTCTCTCAGGGAGATATCTGTACACTGACTGGTGTCTCTCAGTCCCTCTCTCTCTCAGGGAGATATCTGTACACTGACTGGTGTCTCTCAGTCCCCTCTCTCTCTCTCAGGGAGATATCTGTACACTGACTGGTGTCTCTCAGTCCCTCTCTCTCTCAGGGAAATATCTGTACACTGACTGGTGTCTCTCAGTCCCTCTCTCTCAGGGAGATATCTGTACACTGACTGGTGTCTCTCAGTCTCTCTCTCTCTCAGGGAGATATCTGTACACTGACTGGTGTCTCTCAGTCCCTCTCTCTCTCAGGGAGATATCTGTACACTAACTGGTTTCTCTCAGACCCCTCTCTCTCTCAGGGAGATATCTGTACAGTGACTCGTGTCTCTCAGTCCCCTCTCTCTCAGGTAGATATCTGTACACTGACTGGTGTCTCTCAGTCTCTCTCTCTCTCTCTCAGGGAGATATCTGTACACTGACTGGTGTCTCTCAGTCCCTCTCTCTCAGGGAGATATCTGTACACTGACTGGTGTCTCTACGTCTACTCTCTCTCTCTCTCAGGGAGATATCTGTACACTGACTGGTGTCTCTCAGTCCCTCTCTCTCAGGGAGATATCTGTACACTGACTAGTGTCCCTCAGTCCCCCCTCTCTCTCAGGGAGATATCTGTACACTGACTGGTGTCTCTCAGTCCCCTCTCTCTCAGGGAGCTATCTGTACACTGACTGGTGTCTCTTAGTCCCTCTCTCTCTCAGGGAGAAATCTGCACACTGACTGTTGTCTCTCAGTCCCTCTCTCTCAGGGAGATATCTGTACACTGACTGGTGTCTCTCAGTCCCCTCTCTCTCAGGGAGATATCTGTACACTTACTGGTGTCTCTCAGTCTCTCTCTCTCTCAGGGAGATATCTGTACACTGACTGGTGTCTCTCAGTCCCCCTCTCTCAGTGAGATATCTGTACACTGACTCGTGTCTCTCAGTCCCTCTCTCTCTCAGGGAGAAATCTGCACACTGACTGGTGTCTCTCAGTCCCTCTCTCTCAGGGAGATATCTGTACACTGACTCGTGTCTCTCAGTCCCCTCTCTCTCAGTGAGATATCTGAACACTGACTGGTGTCTCTCAGTCCCTCTCTCTCTCAGGGACGTATCTGTACACTGACTGGTGTCTCTCAGTCCCCTCTCTCTCAGGGAGATATCTGCACACTCACTGGTGTCTCTCAGTCCCTCTCTCTCAGGGAGATATCTGTACACTGACTGATGTCTCTCAGTCCCTCTCTCTCTCTCAGGGAGATATCTGTACACTGACTGGTGTATCTCAGTCCCTCTATCTCAGGGAGATATCTGTACACTGACTGGTGTCTCTACGTCTACTCTCTCTCTCTCTCAGGGAGATATCTGTACACTGACGGGTGTCTCTCAGTCCCTCTCTCTCAGGGAGATATCTGTACACTGACTGGTGTCCCTCAGTCCCCCCTCTCTCTCAGGGAGATATCTGTACACTGACTGGTGTCTCTCAGTCCCCTCTCTCTCAGGGAGATATCTGTACACTGACTGGTGTCTCTCAGTCCCTCTCTCTCTCAGGGAGATATCTGTACACTGACTGGTGTCTCTCAGTCCCCTCTCTCTCTCTCAGGGAGATATCTGTACACTGACTGGTGTCTCTCAGTCCCTCTCTCTCTCAGGGAAATATCTGTACACTGACTGGTGTCTCTCAGTCCCTCTCTCTCAGGGAGATATCTGTACACTGACTGGTGTCTCTCAGTCTCTCTCTCTCTCTCAGGGAGATATCTGTACACTGACTGGTGTCTCTCAGTCCCTCTCTCTCAGGGAGATATCTGTACACTGACTGGTGTCTCTACGTCTACTCTCTCTCTCTCTCAGGGAGATATCTGTACACTGACTGGTGTCTCTCAGTCCCTCTCTCTCAGGGAGATATCTGTACACTGACTAGTGTCCCTCAGTCCCCCCTCTCTCTCAGGGAGATATCTGTACACTGACTGGTGTCTCTCAGTCCCCTCTCTCTCAGGGAGCTATCTGTACACTGACTGGTGTCTCTTAGTCCCTCTCTCTCTCAGGGAGATATCTGTACACTGACTGGTGTCTCTCAGTCCCCTCTCTCTCTCTCAGGGAGATATCTGTACTCTGACTGGTGTCTCTCAGTCCCCTCTCTCTCTCAGGGAGATATCTGTACGCTGACTGGTGTCTCTCAGTCGCTCTATCTCTCAGGGAGATATCTGTACACTGACTGGTGTCTCTCAGTCCCTCTCTCTCAGCGAGATATCTGTACACTGACTGGTGTCTCTCAGTCTCTCTCTCTCTCAGGGAGATATCTGTACACTGACTGGTGCCTCTCAGTCCCCTCTCTCTCAGGGAGATATCTGTGCACTGACGGGTGTCTCTCAGTCCCCTCTCTCTCAGGGAGATATCTGTACACTGACTGGTGTCTCTCAGTCCCTCTCTCTCTCAGGGAGATATCTGTACACTGACTGGTGTCTCTCAGTCCCCTCTCTCTCTCAGGGAGATATCTGTACACTGACTGGTGTGTCTCAGTCTCCTCTCTCTCAGGGAGAGATCTGTACACTGACTGGTGTCTCTCAGTCCCCTCTCTCTCAGGGAGATATCTGTACACTGACTGGTGTATCTCAGTCCCTCTATCTCAGGGAGATATCTGTACACTGACTGGTGTCTCTCAGTCCCCTCTCTCTCAGGGAGATATCTGTACACTGACTGGTGTCTCTACGTCTACTCTCTCTCTCTCTCAGGGAGATATCTGTACACTGACTGGTGTCTCTCAGTCCCTCTCTCTCAGGGAGATATCTGTACACTGACTGGTGTCCCTCAGTCCCCCCTCTCTCTCAGGGAGATATCTGTACACTGACTGGTGTCTCTCAGTCCCCTCTCTCTCAGGGAGATATCTGTACACTGACTGGTGTCTCTCAGTCCCTCTCTCTCTCAGGGAGATATCTGTACACTGACTGGTGTCTCTCAGTCCCCTCTCTCTCTCTCAGGGAGATATCTGTACACTGACTGGTGTCTCTCAGTCCCTCTCTCTCTCAGGGAAATATCTGTACACTGACTGGTGTCTCTCAGTCCCTCTCTCTCAGGGAGATATCTGTACACTGACTGGTGTCCCTCAGTCTCTCTCTCTCTCAGGGAGATATCTGTACACTGACTGGTGTCTCTCAGTCCCTCTCTCTCTCAGGGAGATATCTGTACACTAACTGGTTTCTCTCAGACCCCTCTCTCTCTCAGGGAGATATCTGTACAGTGACTCGTGTCTCTCAGTCCCCTCTCTCTCAGGTAGATATCTGTACACTGACTGGTGTCTCTCAGTCTCTCTCTCTCTCTCAGGGAGATATCTGTACACTGACTGGTGTCTCTCAGTCCCTCTCTCTCAGGGAGATATCTGTACACTGACTGGTGTCTCTACGTCTACTCTCTCTCTCTCTCAGGGAGATATCTGTACACTGACTGGTGTCTCTCAGTCCCTCTCTCTAAGGGAGATATCTGTACACTGACTAGTGTCCCTCAGTCCCCCCTCTCTCTCAGGGAGATATCTGTACACTGACTGGTGTCTCTCAGTCCCCTCTCTCTCAGGGAGCTATCTGTACACTGACTGGTGTCTCTTAGTCCCTCTCTCTCTCAGGGAGATATCTGTACACTGACTGGTGTCTCTCAGTCCCCTCTCTCTCTCTCAGGGAGATATCTGTACTCTGACTGGTGTCTCTCAGTCCCCTCTCTCTCTCAGGGAGATATCTGTACGCTGACTGGTGTCTCTCAGTCGCTCTCTCTCTCAGGGAGATATCTGTACACTGACTGGTGTCTCTCAGTCCCTCTCTCTCAGCGAGATATCTGTACACTGACTGGTGTCTCTCAGTCTCTCTCTCTCTCAGGGAGATATCTGTACACTGACTGGTGCCTCTCAGTCCCCTCTCTCTCAGGGAGATATCTGTGCACTGACGGGTGTCTCTCAGTCCCCTCTCTCTCAGGGAGATATCTGTACACTGACTGGTGTCTCTACGTCTACTCTCTCTCTCTCTCAGGGAGATATCTGTACACTGACTGGTGTCTCTCAGTCCCTCTCTCTCAGGGAGATATCTGTACACTGACTAGTGTCCCTCAGTCCCCCCTCTCTCTCAGGGAGATATCTGTACACTGACTGGTGTCTCTCAGTCCCCTCTCTCTCAGGGAGCTATCTGTACACTGACTGGTGTCTCTTAGTCCCTCTCTCTCTCAGGGAGATATCTGTACACTGACTGGTGTCTCTCAGTCCACTCTCTCTCTCTCAGGGAGATATCTGTACTCTGACTGGTGTCTCTCAGTCCCCTCTCTCTCTCAGGGCGATATCTGTACGCTGACTGGTGTCTCTCAGTCGCTCTCTCTCTCAGGGAGATATCTGTACACTGACTGGTGTCTCTCAGTCCCTCTCTCTCAGCGAGATATCTGTACACTGACTGGTGTCTCTCAGTCTCTCTCTCTCTCAGGGAGATATCTGTACACTGACTGGTGCCTCTCAGTCCCCTCTCTCTCAGGGAGATATCTGTGCACTGACGGGTGTCTCTCAGTCCCCTCTCTCTCAGGGAGATATCTGTACACTGACTGGTGTCTCTCAGTCCCTCTCTCTCTCAGGGAGATATCTGTACACTGACTGGTGTCTCTCAGTCCCCTCTCTCTCTCAGGGAGATATCTGTACACTGACTGGTGTGTCTCAGTCTCCTCTCTCTCAGGGAGAGATCTGTACACTGACTGGTGTCTCTCAGTCCCCTCTCTCTCAGGGAGATATCTGTACACTGACTGGTGTATCTCAGTCCCTCTATCTCAGGGAGATATCTGTACACTGACTGGTGTCTCTACGTCTACTCTCTCTCTCTCTCAGGGAGATATCTGTACACTGACTGGTGTCTCTCAGTCCCTCTCTCTCAGGGAGATATCTGTACACTGACTGGTGTCCCTCAGTCCCCCCTCTCTCTCAGGGAGATATCTGTACACTGACTGGTGTCTCTCAGTCCCCTCTCTCTCAGGGAGATATCTGTACACTGACTGGTGTCTCTCAGTCCCTCTCTTTCTCAGGGAGATATCTGTACACTGACTGGTGTCTCTCAGTCCCCTCTCTCTCTCTCAGGGAGATATCTGTACACTGACTGGTGTCTCTCAGTCCCTCTCTCTCTCAGGGAAATATCTGTACACTGACTGGTGTCTCTCAGTCCCTCTCTCTCAGGGAGATATCTGTACACTGACTGGTGTCTCTCAGTCTCTCTCTCTCTCAGGGAGATATCTGTACACTGAGGGGTGTCTCTCAGTCCCTCTCTCTCTCAGGGAGATATCTGTACACTAACTGGTTTCTCTCAGACCCCTCTCTCTCTCAGGGAGATATCTGTACAGTGACTCGTGTCTCTCAGTCCCCTCTCTCTCAGGTAGATATCTGTACACTGACTGGTGTCTCTCAGTCTCTCTCTCTCTCTCAGGGAGATATCTGTACACTGACTGGTGTCTCTCAGTCCCTCTCTCTCAGGGAGATATCTGTACACTGACTGGTGTCTCTACGTCTACTCTCTCTCTCTCTCAGGGAGATATCTGTACACTGACTGGTGTCTCTCAGTCCCTCTCTCTCAGGGAGATATCTGTACACTGACTAGTGTCCCTCAGTCCCCCCTCTCTCTCAGGGAGATATCTGTACACTGACTGGTGTCTCTCAGTCCCCTCTCTCTCAGGGAGCTATCTGTACACTGACTGGTGTCTCTTAGTCCCTCTCTCTCTCAGGGAGAAATCTGCACACTGACTGTTGTCTCTCAGTCCCTCTCTCTCAGGGAGATATCTGTACACTGACTGGTGTCTCTCAGTCCCCTCTCTCTCAGGGAGATATCTGTACACTTACTGGTGTCTCTCAGTCTCTCTCTCTCTCAGGGAGATATCTGTACACTGACTGGTGTCTCTCAGTCCCCCTCTCTCAGTGAGATATCTGTACACTGACTCGTGTCTCTCAGTCCCTCTCTCTCTCAGGGAGAAATCTGCACACTGACTGGTGTCTCTCAGTCCCTCTCTCTCAGGGAGATATCTGTACACTGACTCGTGTCTCTCAGTCCCCTCTCTCTCAGTGAGATATCTGTACACTGACTGGTGTCTCTCAGTCCCTCTCTCTCTCAGGGACGTATCTGTACACTGACTGGTGTCTCTCAGTCCCCTCTCTCTCAGGGAGATATCTGCACACTCACTGGTGTCTCTCAGTCCCTCTCTCTCAGGGAGATATCTGTACACTGACTGATGTCTCTCAGTCCCTCTCTCTCTCTCAGGGAGATATCTGTACACTGACTGGTGTATCTCAGTCCCTCTATCTCAGGGAGATATCTGTACACTGACTGGTGTCTCTACGTCTACTCTCTCTCTCTCTCAGGGAGATATCTGTACACTGACGGGTGTCTCTCAGTCCCTCTCTCTCAGGGAGATATCTGTACACTGACTGGTGTCCCTCAGTCCCCCCTCTCTCTCAGGGAGATATCTGTACACTGACTGGTGTCTCTCAGTCCCCTCTCTCTCAGGGAGATATCTGTACACTGACTGGTGTCTCTCAGTCCCTCTCTCTCTCAGGGAGATATCTGTACACTGACTGGTGTCTCTCAGTCCCCTCTCTCTCTCTCAGGGAGATATCTGTACACTGACTGGTGTCTCTCAGTCCCTCTCTCTCTCAGAGAAATATCTGTACACTGACTGGTGTCTCTCAGTCCCTCTCTCTCAGGGAGATATCTGTACACTGACTGGTGTCTCTCAGTCTCTCTCTCTCTCAGGGAGATATCTGTACACTGACTGGTGTCTCTCAGTCCCTCTCTCTCTCAGGGAGATATCTGTACACTAACTGGTTTCTCTCAGACCCCTCTCTCTCTCAGGGAGATATCTGTACACTGACTCGTGTCTCTCAGTCCCCTCTCTCTCAGGTAGATATCTGTACACTGACTGGTGTCTCTCAGTCTCTCTCTCTCTCTCAGGGAGATATCTGTACACTGACTGGTGTCTCTCAGTCCCTCTCTCTCAGGGAGATATCTGTACACTGACTGGTGTCTCTACGTCTACTCTCTCTCTCTCTCAGGGAGATATCTGTACACTGACTGGTGTCTCTCAGTCCCTCTCTCTCAGGGAGATATCTGTACACTGACTAGTGTCCCTCAGTCCCCCCTCTCTCTCAGGGAGATATCTGTACACTGACTGGTGTCTCTCAGTCCCCTCTCTCTCAGGGAGCTATCTGTACACTGACTGGTGTCTCTTAGTCCCTCTCTCTCTCAGGGAGATATCTGTACACTGACTGGTGTCTCTCAGTCCCCTCTCTCTCTCTCAGGGAGATATCTGTACTCTGACTGGTGTCTCTCAGTCCCCTCTCTCTCTCAGGGAGATATCTGTACACTGACTGGTGTCTCTCAGTCCCCTCTCTCTCAGGGAGATATCTGTACACTTACTGGTGTCTCTCAGTCTCTCTCTCTCTCAGGGAGATATCTGTACACTGACTGGTGTCTCTCAGTCCCCCTCTCTCAGTGAGATATCTGTACACTGACTCGTGTCTCTCAGTCCCTCTCTCTCTCAGGGAGAAATCTGCACACTGACTGGTGTCTCTCAGTCCCTCTCTCTCAGGGAGATATCTGTACACTGACTCGTGTCTCTCAGTCCCCTCTCTCTCAGTGAGATATCTGTACACTGACTGGTGTCTCTCAGTCCCTCTCTCTCTCAGGGACGTATCTGTACACTGACTGGTGTCTCTCAGTCCCCTCTCTCTCAGGGAGATATCTGCACACTCACTGGTGTCTCTCAGTCCCTCTCTCTCAGGGAGATATCTGTACACTGACTGATGTCTCTCAGTCCCTCTCTCTCTCTCAGGGAGATATCTGTACACTGACTGGTGTATCTCAGTCCCTCTATCTCAGGGAGATATCTGTACACTGACTGGTGTCTCTACGTCTACTCTCTCTCTCTCTCAGGGAGATATCTGTACACTGACGGGTGTCTCTCAGTCCCTCTCTCTCAGGGAGATATCTGTACACTGACTGGTGTCCCTCAGTCCCCCCTCTCTCTCAGGGAGATATCTGTACACTGACTGGTGTCTCTCAGTCCCCTGTCTCTCAGGGAGATATCTGTACACTGACTGGTGTCTCTCAGTCCCTCTCTCTCTCAGGGAGATATCTGTACACTGACTGGTGTCTCTCAGTCCCCTCTCTCTCTCTCAGGGAGATATCTGTACACTGACTGGTGTCTCTCAGTCCCTCTCTCTCTCAGAGAAATATCTGTACACTGACTGGTGTCTCTCAGTCCCTCTCTCTCAGGGAGATATCTGTACACTGACTGGTGTCTCTCAGTCTCTCTCTCTCTCAGGGAGATATCTGTACACTGACTGGTGTCTCTCAGTCCCTCTCTCTCTCAGGGAGATATCTGTACACTAACTGGTTTCTCTCAGACCCCTCTCTCTCTCAGGGAGATATCTGTACACTGACTCGTGTCTCTCAGTCCCCTCTCTCTCAGGTAGATATCTGTACACTGACTGGTGTCTCTCAGTCTCTCTCTCTCTCTCAGGGAGATATCTGTACACTGACTGGTGTCTCTCAGTCCCTCTCTCTCAGGGAGATATCTGTACACTGACTGGTGTCTCTACGTCTACTCTCTCTCTCTCTCAGGGAGATATCTGTACACTGACTGGTGTCTCTCAGTCCCTCTCTCTCAGGGAGATATCTGTACACTGACTAGTGTCCCTCAGTCCCCCCTCTCTCTCAGGGAGATATCTGTACACTGACTGGTGTCTCTCAGTCCCCTCTCTCTCAGGGAGCTATCTGTACACTGACTGGTGTCTCTTAGTCCCTCTCTCTCTCAGGGAGATATCTGTACACTGACTGGTGTCTCTCAGTCCCCTCTCTCTCTCTCAGGGAGATATCTGTACTCTGACTGGTGTCTCTCAGTCCCCTCTCTCTCTCAGGGAGATATCTGTACGCTGACTGGTGTCTCTCAGTCGCTCTCTCTCTCAGGGAGATATCTGTACACTGACTGGTGTCTCTCAGTCCCTCTCTCTCAGCGAGATATCTGTACACTGACTGGTGTCTCTCAGTCTCTCTCTCTCTCAGGGAGATATCTGTACACTGACTGGTGCCTCTCAGTCCCCTCTCTCTCAGGGAGAGATCTGTACACTGACTGGTGTCTCTCAGTCCCCTCTCTCTCTCTCAGGGAGATATCTGTGCACTGACGGGTGTCTCTCAGTCCCCTCTCTCTCAGGGAGATATCTGTACACTGACTGGTGTCTCTCAGTCCCTCTCTCTCTCAGGGAGATATCTGTACACTGACTGGTGTCTCTCAGTCCCCTCTCTCTCTCAGGGAGATATCTGTACACTGACTGGTGTGTCTCAGTCTCCTCTCTCTCAGGGAGAGATCTGTACACTGACTGGTGTCTCTCAGTCCCCTCTCTCTCAGGGAGATATCTGTACACTGACTGGTGTATCTCAGTCCCTCTATCTCAGGGAGATATCTGTACACTGACTGGTGTCTCTACGTCTACTCTCTCTCTCTCTCAGGGAGATATCTGTACACTGACTGGTGTCTCTCAGTCCCTCTCTCTCAGGGAGATATCTGTACACTGACTGGTGTCCCTCAGTCCCCCCTCTCTCTCAGGGAGATATCTGTACACTGACTGGTGTCTCTCAGTCCCCTCTCTCTCAGGGAGATATCTGTACACTGACTGGTGTCTCTCAGTCCCTCTCTCTCTCAGGGAGATATCTGTACACTGACTGGTGTCTCTCAGTCCCCTCTCTCTCTCTCAGGGAGATATCTGTACACTGACTGGTGTCTCTCAGTCCCTCTCTCTCTCAGGGAAATATCTGTACACTGACTGGTGTCTCTCAGTCCCTCTCTCTCAGGGAGATATCTGTACACTGACTGGTGTCTCTCAGTCTCTCTCTCTCTCAGGGAGATATCTGTACACTGACTGGTGTCTCTCAGTCCCTCTCTCTCTCAGGGAGATATCTGTACACTAACTGGTTTCTCTCAGACCCCTCTCTCTCTCAGGGAGATATCTGTACAGTGACTCGTGTCTCTCAGTCCCCTCTCTCTCAGGTAGATATCTGTACACTGACTGGTGTCTCTCAGTCTCTCTCTCTCTCTCAGGGAGATATCTGTACACTGACTGGTGTCTCTCAGTCCCTCTCTCTCAGGGAGATATCTGTACACTGACTGGTGTCTCTACGTCTACTCTCTCTCTCTCTCAGGGAGATATCTGTACACTGACTGGTGTCTCTCAGTCCCTCTCTCTCAGGGAGATATCTGTACACTGACTAGTGTCCCTCAGTCCCCCCTCTCTCTCAGGGAGATATCTGTACACTGACTGGTGTCTCTCAGTCCCCTCTCTCTCAGGGAGCTATCTGTACACTGACTGGTGTCTCTTAGTCCCTCTCTCTCTCAGGGAGATATCTGTACACTGACTGGTGTCTCTCAGTCCCCTCTCTCTCTCTCAGGGAGATATCTGTACTCTGACTGGTGTCTCTCAGTCCCCTCTCTCTCTCAGGGAGATATCTGTACGCTGACTGGTGTCTCTCAGTCGCTCTCTCTCTCAGGGAGATATCTGTACACTGACTGGTGTCTCTCAGTCCCTCTCTCTCAGCGAGATATCTGTACACTGACTGGTGTCTCTCAGTCTCTCTCTCTCTCAGGGAGATATCTGTACACTGACTGGTGCCTCTCAGTCCCCTCTCTCTCAGGGAGATATCTGTGCACTGACGGGTGTCTCTCAGTCCCCTCTCTCTCAGGGAGATATCTGTACACTGACTGGTGTCTGTCAGTCCCTCTCTCTCTCAGGGAGATATCTGTACACTGACTGGTGTCTCTCAGTCCCCTCTCTCTCTCAGGGAGATATCTGTACACTGACTGGTGTGTCTCAGTCTCCTCTCTCTCAGGGAGAGATCTGTACACTGACTGGTGTCTCTCAGTCCCCTCTCTCTCAGGGAGATATCTGTACACTGACTGGTGTCTCTCAGTCCCTCTCTCTCAGGGAGATATCTGTACACTGACTGGTGTCCCTCAGTCCCTCTCTCTCTCTCAGGGAGATATCTGTACACTGACTGGTGTATCTCAGTCCCTCTATCTCAGGGAGATATCTGTACACTGACTGGTGTCTCTCATTCCCTCTCTCTCTCTCAGGGAGATATCTGTACACTGACTGGTGTATCTCAGTCCCTCTCTCTCAGGGAAATATCTGTACACTGACTGGTGTCTCTCAGTCTCCTCTCTCTCAGGGAGAGATCTGTACACTGACTGGTGTCTCTCAGTCCCCTCTCTCTCAGGGAGATATCTGTACACTGACTGGTGTCTCTCAGTCCCTCTCTCTCAGGGAGATATCTGTACACTGACTGGTGTCCCTCAGTCCCTCTCTCTCTCTCAGGGAGATATCTGTACACTGACTGGTCTATCTCAGTCCCTCTCTCTCAGGGAGATATCTGTACACTGACTGGTGTCTCTCAGTCCCTCTCTCTCTCTCAGGGAGATATCTGTACACTGACTGGTATATCTCAGTCCCTCTCTCTCAGGGAGATATCTGTACACTGACTGGTGTCTCTCAGTCCCTCTCTCTCTCTCAGGGAGATATCTGTACACTGACTGGTGTATCTCAGTCCCTCTCTCTCAGGGAGATATCTGTACACTGACTGGTGTCTCTAAGTCTACTCTCTCTCTCTCTCAGGGAGATATCTGTACACTGACTCGTGTCTCTCAGTCCCTCTCTCTCTCAGGGAGAAATCTGCACACTGACTGTTGTCTCTCAGTCCCTCTCTCTCAGGGAGATATCTGTACACTGACTGGTGTCTCTCAGTCCCTCTCTCTCTCAGGGAGATATCTGTACACTGACTGGTGTCTCTCAGTCCCTCTCTCTCTCAGGGAGATATCTGTACACTGACTGGTGTCTCTCAGTCCCCCTCTCTCAGTGAGATATCTGTACACTGACTCGTGTCTCTCAGTCCCTCTCTCTCTCAGGGAGAAATCTGCACACTGACTGGTGTCTCTCAGTCCCTCTCTCTCAGGGAGATATCTGTACACTGACTGGTGTCTCTCAGTCCCCTCTCTCTCAGTGAGATATCTGTACACTGACTGGTGTCTCTCAGTCCCTCTCTCTCTCAGGGACGTATCTGTACACTGACTGGTGTCTCTCAGTCCCCTCTCTCTCAGGGAGATATCTGCACACTGACTGGTGTCTCTCAGTCCCTCTCTCTCAGGGAGATATCTGTACACTGACTGATGTCTCTCAGTCCCTCTCTCTCTCTCAGGGAGATATCTGTACACTGACTGGTGTATCTCAGTCCCTCTATCTCAGGGAGATATCTGTACACTGACTGGTGTCTCTCAGTCCCTCTCTCTCTCAGGGAGATATCTGTACACTGACTGGTGTCTCTCAGTCCCTCTCTCTCAGGGAGATATCTGTACACTGACTGGTGTCCCTCAGTCCCCCCTCTCTCTCAGGGAGATATCTGTACACAGACTGGTGTCTCTCAGTCCCCTCTCTCTCAGGGAGATATCTGAACACTGACTGGTGTCTCTCAGTCCCTCTCTCTCTCAGGGAGATATCTGTACACTGACTGGTGTCTCTCAGTCCCCTCTCTCTCTCTCAGGGAGATATCTGTACACTGACTCGTGTCTCTCAGTCCCTCTCTCTCTCAGGGAAATATCTGTACACTGACTGGTGTCTCTCAGTCCCTCTCTCTCAGGGAGATATCTGTACACTGACTGGTGTCTCTCAGTCTCTCTCTCTCTCAGGGAGATATCTGTACACTGACTGGTGTCTCTCAGTCCCTCTCTCTCTCAGGGAGATAGCTGTACACTAACTGGTTTCTCTCAGACCCCTCTCTCTCTCAGGGAGATATCTGTACACTGACTCGTGTCTCTCAGTCCCCTCTCTCTCAGGTAGATATCTGTACACTGACTGGTGTCTCTCAGTCTCTCTCTCTCTCTCAGGGAGATATCTGTACACTGACTGGTGTCTCTCAGTCCCTCTCTCTCAGGGAGATATCTGTACACTGACTGGTGTCTCTACGTCTACTCTCTCTCTCTCTCAGTGAGATATCTGTACACTGACTGGTGTCTCTCAGTCCCTCTCTCTCAGGGAGATATCTGTACACTGACTAGTGTCCCTCAGTCCCCCCTCTCTCTCAGGGAGATATCTGTACACTGACTGGTGTCTCTCAGTCCCCTCTCTCTCAGGGAGATATCTGTACACTGACTGGTGTCTCTCAGTCCCTCTCTCTCTCAGGGAGATATCTGTACACTGACTGGTGTCTCTCAGTCCCCTCTCTCTCTCTCAGGGAGATATCTGTACACTGACTGGTGTCTCTCAGTCCCTCTCTCTCTCAGGGAAATATCTGTACACTGACTGGTGTCTCTCAGTCCCTCTCTCTCAGGGAGATATCTGTACACTGACTGGTGTCTCTCAGTCTCTCTCTCTCTCAGGGAGATATCTGTACACTGACTGGTGTCTCTCAGTCCCTCTCTCTCTCAGGGAGATATCTGTACACTAACTGGTTTCTCTCAGACCCCTCTCTCTCTCAGGGAGATATCTGTACAGTGACTCGTGTCTCTCAGTCCCCTCTCTCTCAGGTAGATATCTGTACACTGACTGGTGTCTCTCAGTCTCTCTCTCTCTCTCAGGGAGATATCTGTACACTGACTGGTGTCTCTCAGTCCCTCTCTCTCAGGGAGATATCTGTACACTGACTGGTGTCTCTACGTCTACTCTCTCTCTCTCTCAGGGAGATATCTGTACACTGACTGGTGTCTCTCAGTCCCTCTCTCTCAGGGAGATATCTGTACACTGACTAGTGTCCCTCAGTCCCCCCTCTCTCTCAGGGAGATATCTGTACACTGACTGGTGTCTCTCAGTCCCCTCTCTCTCAGGGAGCTATCTGTACACTGACTGGTGTCTCTTAGTCCCTCTCTCTCTCAGGGAGATATCTGTACACTGACTGGTGTCTCTCAGTCCCCTCTCTCTCTCTCAGGGAGATATCTGTACTCTGACTGGTGTCTCTCAGTCCCCTGTCTCTCTCAGGGAGATATCTGTACGCTGACTGGTGTCTCTCAGTCGCTCTCTCTCTCAGGGAGATATCTGTACACTGACTGGTGTCTCTCAGTCCCTCTCTCTCAGCGAGATATCTGTACACTGACTGGTGTCTCTCAGTCTCTCTCTCTCTCAGGGAGATATCTGTACACTGACTGGTGCCTCTCAGTCCCCTCTCTCTCAGGGAGATATCTGTGCACTGACGGGTGTCTCTCAGTCCCCTCTCTCTCAGGGAGATATCTGTACACTGACTGGTGTCTCTCAGTCCCTCTCTCTCTCAGGGAGATATCTGTACACTGACTGGTGTCTCTCAGTCCCCTCTCTCTCTCAGGGAGATATCTGTACACTGACTGGTGTGTCTCAGTCTCCTCTCTCTCAGGGAGAGATCTGTACACTGACTGGTGTCTCTCAGTCCCCTCTCTCTCAGGGAGATATCTGTACACTGACTGGTGTCTCTCAGTCCCTCTCTCTCAGGGAGATATCTGTACACTGACTGGTGTCCCTCAGTCCCTCTCTCTCTCTCAGGGAGATATCTGTACACTGACTGGTGTATCTCAGTCCCTCTATCTCAGGGAGATATCTGTACACTGACTGGTGTCTCTCATTCCCTCTCTCTCTCTCAGGGAGATATCTGTACACTGACTGGTGTATCTCAGTCCCTCTCTCTCAGGGAAATATCTGTACACTGACTGGTGTCTCTCAGTCTCCTCTCTCTCAGGGAGAGATCTGTACACTGACTGGTGTCTCTCAGTCCCCTCTCTCTCAGGGAGATATCTGTACACTGACTGGTGTCTCTCAGTCCCTCTCTCTCAGGGAGATATCTGTAAACTGACTGGTGTCCCTCAGTCCCTCTCTCTCTCTCAGGGAGATATCTGTACACTGACTGGTCTATCTCAGTCCCTCTCTCTCAGGGAGATATCTGTACACTGACTGGTGTCTCTCAGTCCCTCTCTCTCTCTCAGGGAGATATCTGTACACTGACTGGTGTATCTCAGTCCCTCTCTCTCAGGGAGATATCTGTACACTGACTGGTGTCTCTCAGTCCCTCTCTCTCTCTCAGGGAGATATCTGTACACTGACTGGTGTATCTCAGTCCCTCTCTCTCAGGGAGATATCTGTACACTGACTGGTGTCTCTAAGTCTACTCTCTCTCTCTCTCAGGGAGATATCTGTACACTGACTCGTGTCTCTCAGTCCCCTCTCTCTCTCTCAGGGAGATATCTGTACTCTGACTGGTGTCTCTCAGTCCCCTCTCTCTCTCAGGGAGATATCTGTGCACTGACGGGTGTCTCTCAGTCCCCTCTCTCTCAGGGAGATATCTGTACACTGACTGGTGTCTCTCAGTCCCTCTCTCTCTCAGGGAGATATCTGTACACTGACTGGTGTCTCTCAGTCCCCTCTCTCTCTCAGGGAGATATCTGTACACTGACTGGTGTGTCTCAGTCTCCTCTCTCTCAGGGAGAGATCTGTACACTGACTCGTGTCTCTCAGTCCCTCTCTCTCTCAGGGAGAAATCTGCACACTGCCTGGTGTCTCTCAGTCCCTCTCTCTCAGGGAGATATCTGTACACTGACTGGTGTCTCTCAGTCCCCTCTCTCTCAGTGAGATATCTGTACACTGACTGGTGTCTCTCAGTCCCTCTCTCTCTCAGGGACGTATCTGTACACTGACTGGTGTCTCTCAGTCCCCTCTCTCTCAGGGAGATATCTGCACACTGACTGGTGTCTCTCAGTCCCTCTCTCTCAGGGAGATATCTGTACACTGACTGATGTCTCTCAGTCCCTCTCTCTCTCTCAGGGAGATATCTGTACACTGACTGGTGTATCTCAGTCCCTCTATCTCAGGGAGATATCTGTACACTGACTGGTGTCTCTCAGTCCCTCTCTCTCTCAGGGAGATATCTGTACACTGACTGGTGTCTCTCAGTCCCTCTCTCTCAGGGAGATATCTGTACACTGACTGGTGTCCCTCAGTCCCCCCTCTCTCTCAGGGAGATATCTGTACACTGACTGGTGTCTCTCAGTCCCCTCTCTCTCAGGGAGATATCTGAACACTGACTGGTGTCTCTCAGTCCCTCTCTCTCTCAGGGAGATATCTGTACACTGACTGGTGTCTCTCAGTCCCCTCTCTCTCTCTCAGGGAGATATCTGTACACTGACTCGTGTCTCTCAGTCCCTCTCTCTCTCAGGGAAATATCTGTACACTGACTGGTGTCTCTCAGTCCCTCTCTCTCAGGGAGATATCTGTACACTGACTGGTGTCTCTCAGTCTCTCTCTCTCTCAGGGAGATATCTGTACACTGACTGGTGTCTCTCAGTCCCTCTCTCTCTCAGGGAGATAGCTGTACACTAACTGGTTTCTCTCAGACCCCTCTCTCTCTCAGGGAGATATCTGTACACTGACTCGTGTCTCTCAGTCCCCTCTCTCTCAGGTAGATATCTGTACACTGACTGGTGTCTCTCAGTCTCTCTCTCTCTCTCAGGGAGATATCTGTACACTGACTGGTGTCTCTACGTCTACTCTCTCTCTCTCTCAGGGAGATATCTGTACACTGACTGGTGTCTCTCAGTCCCTCTCTCTCAGGGAGATATCTGTACACTGACTAGTGTCCCTCAGTACCCCCTCTCTCTCAGGGAGATATCTGTACACTGACTGGTCTCTCTCAGTCCCCTCTCTCTCAGGGAGATATCTGTACACTGACTGGTGTCTCTCAGTCCCTCTCTCTCTCAGGGAGATATCTGTACACTGACTGGTGTCTCTCAGTCCCCTCTCTCTCTCTCAGGGAGATATCTGTACTCTGACTGGTGTCTCTCAGTCCCCTCTCTCTCTCAGGGAGATATCTGTGCACTGACGGGTGTCTCTCAGTCCCCTCTCTCTCAGGGAGATATCTGTACACTGACTGGTGTCTCTCAGTCCCTCTCTCTCTCAGCGAGATATCTGTACACTGACTGGTGTCTCTCAGTCGCCTCTCTCTCTCAGGGAGATATCTGTACACTGACTGGTGTGTCTCAGTCTCCTCTCTCTCAGGGAGAGATCTGTACACTGACTGGTGTCTCTCAGTCCCCTCTCTCTCAGGGAGATATCTGTACACTGACTGGTGTCTCTCAGTCCCTCTCTCTCAGGGAGATATCTGTACACTGACTGGTGTCCCTCAGTCCCTCTCTCTCTCTCAGGGAGATATCTGTACACTGACTGGTGTCTCTCAGTCCCTCTCTCTCTCAGGGAGATAGCTGTACACTAACTGGTTTCTCTCAGACCCCTCTCTCTCTCAGGGAGATATCTGTACACTGACTCGTGTCTCTCAGTCCCCTCTCTCTCAGGTAGATATCTGTACACTGACTGGTGTCTCTCAGTCTCTCTCTCTCTCTCAGGGAGATATCTGTACACTGACTGGTGTCTCTCAGTCCCTCTCTCTCAGGGAGATATCTGTACACTGACTGGTGTCTCTACGTCTACTCTCTCTCTCTCTCAGGGAGATATCTGTACACTGACTGGTGTCTCTCAGTCCCTCTCTCTCAGGGAGATATCTGTACACTGACTAGTGTCCCTCAGTCCCCCCTCTCTCTCAGGGAGATATCTGTACACTGACTGGTGTCTCTCAGTCCCCTCTCTCTCAGGGAGATATCTGTACACTGACTGGTGTCTCTCAGTCCCTCTCTCTCTCAGGGAGATATCTGTACACTGACTGGTGTCTCTCAGTCCCCTCTCTCTCTCTCAGGGAGATATCTGTACTCTGACTGGTGTCTCTCAGTCCCCTCTCTCTCTCAGGGAGATATCTGTGCACTGACGGGTGTCTCTCAGTCCCCTCTCTCTCAGGGAGATATCTGTACACTGACTGGTGTCTCTCAGTCCCTCTCTCTCTCAGGGAGATATCTGTACACTGACTGGTGTCTCTCAGTCCCCTCTCTCTCTCAGGGAGATATCTGTACACTGACTGGTGTGTCTCAGTCTCCTCTCTCTCAGGGAGAGATCTGTACACTGACTGGTGTCTCTCAGTCCCCTCTCTCTCAGGGAGATATCTGTACACTGACTGGTGTCTCTCAGTCCCTCTCTCTCAGGGAGATATCTGTACACTGACTGGTGTCCCTCAGTCCCTCTCTCTCTCTCAGGGAGATATCTGTACACTGACTGGTGTATCTCAGTCCCTCTATCTCAGGGAGATATCTGTACACTGACTGGTGTCTCTCATTCCCTCTCTCTCTCTCAGGGAGATATCTGTACACTGACTGGTGTATCTCAGTCCCTCTCTCTCAGGGAAATATCTGTACAATGACTGGTGTCTCTCAGTCTCCTCTCTCTCAGGGAGAGATCTGTGCACTGACTGGTGTCTCTCAGTCCCCTCTCTCTCAGGGAGATATCTGTACACTGACTGGTGTCTCTCAGTCCCTCTCTCTCAGGGAGATATCTGTGCACTGACTGGTGTCCCTCAGTCCCTCTCTCTCTCTCAGGGAGATATCTGTACACTGACTGGTCTATCTCAGTCCCTCTCTGTACACTGACTGGTGTCTCTCAGTCCCTCTCTCTCTCTCAGGGAGATATCTGTACAATGACTGGTGTATCTCAGTCCCTCTCTCTCAGGGAGATATCTGTACACTGACTGGTGTCTCTCAGTCCCTCTCTCTCTCTCAGGGAGATATCTGTACACTGACTGGTGTATCTCAGTCCCTCTCTCTCAGGGAGATATCTGTACACTGACTGGTGTCTCTAAGTCTACTCTCTCTCTCTCTCAGGGAGATATCTGTACACTGACACGTGTGTCTCAGTCCCTCTCTCTCTCAGGGAGAAATCTGCACACTGACTGTTGTCTCTCAGTCCCTCTCTCTCAGGGAGATATCTGTACACTGACTGGTGTCTCTCAGTCCCTCTCTCTCTCAGGGAGATATCTGTACACTGACTGGAGTCTCTCAGTCCCTCTCTCTCTCAGGGAGATATCTGTACACTGACTGGTGTCTCTCAGTCCCCCTCTCTCAGTGAGATATCTGTACACTGACTCGTGTCTCTCAGTCCCTCTCTCTCTCAGGGAGAAATCTGCACACTGACTGGTGTCTCTCAGTCCCTCTCTCTCAGGGAGATATCTGTACACTGACTGGTGTCTCTCAGTCCCCTCTCTCTCAGTGAGATATCTGTACACTGACTGGTGTCTCTCAGTCCCTCTCTCTCTCAGGGACGTATCTGTACACTGACTGGTGTCTCTCAGTCCCCTCTCTCTCAGGGAGATATCTGCACACTGACTGGTGTCTCTCAGTCCCTCTCTCTCAGGGAGATATCTGTACACTGACTGATGTCTCTCAGTCCCTCTCTCTCTCTCAGGGAGATATCTGTACACTGACTGGTGTATCTCAGTCCCTCTATCTCAGGGAGATATCTGTACACTGACTGGTGTCTCTCAGTCCCTCTCTCTCTCAGGGAGATATCTGTACACTGACTGGTGTCTCTCAGTCCCTCTCTCTCAGCGAGATATCTGTACACTGACTGGTGTCTCTCAGTCTCTCTCTCTCTCAGGGAGATATCTGTACACTGACTGGTGCCTCTCAGTCCCCTCTCTCTCAGGGAGATATCTGTGCACTGACGGGTGTCTCTCAGTCCCCTCTCTCTCAGGGAGATATCTGTACACTGACTGGTGTCTCTCAGTCCCTCTCTCTCTCAGGGAGATATCTGTACACTGACTGGTGTCTCTCAGTCCCCTCTCTCTCTCAGGGAGATATCTGTACACTGACTGGTGTCTCTCAGTCTCCTCTCTCTCAGGGAGAGATCTGTACACTGACTGGTGTCTCTCAGTCCCCTCTCTCTCAGGGAGATATCTGTACACTGACTGGTGTCTCTCAGTCCCTCTATCTCAGGGAGATATCTGTACAGTGACTGGTGTCTCTCAGTCCCTCTCACTCTCTCAGGGAGATATCTGTACACTGACTGGTGTATCTCAGTCCCTCTCTCTCAGGGAGTTATCTGTACACTGACTAGTGTCCCTCAGTCCCCCCTCTCTCTCAGGGAGATATCTGTACACTGACTGGTGTCTCTCAGTCCCCTCTCTCTCAGGGAGCTATCTGTACACTGACTGGTGTCTCTTAGTCCCTCTCTCTCTCAGGGAGATATCTGTACACTGACTGGTGTCTCTCAGTCCCCTCTCTCTCTCTCAGGGAGATATCTGTACTCTGACTGGTGTCTCTCAGTCCCCTCTCTCTCTCAGGGAGATATCTGTACGCTGACTGGTGTCTCTCAGTCGCTCTCTCTCTCAGGGAGATATCTGTACACTGACTGGTGTCTCTCAGTCCCTCTCTCTCAGCGAGATATCTGTACACTGACTGGTGTCTCTCAGTCTCTCTCTCTCTCAGGGAGATATCTGTACACTGACTGGTGCCTCTCAGTCCCCTCTCTCTCAGGGAGATATCTGTGCACTGACGGGTGTCTCTCAGTCCCCTCTCTCTCAGGGAGATATCTGTACACTGACTGGTGTCTCTCAGTCCCTCTCTCTCTCAGGGAGATATCTGTACACTGACTGGTGTCTCTCAGTCCCCTCTCTCTCTCAGGGAGATATCTGTACACTGACTGGTGTGTCTCAGTCTCCTCTCTCTCAGGGAGAGATCTGTACACTGACTGGTGTCTCTCAGTCCCCTCTCTCTCAGGGAGATATCTGTACACTGACTGGTGTCTCTCAGTCCCTCTCTCTCAGGGAGATATCTGTACACTGACTGGTGTCCCTCAGTCCCTCTCTCTCTCTCAGGGAGATATCTGTACACTGACTGGTGTATCTCAGTCCCTCTATCTCAGGGAGATATCTGTACACTGACTGGTGTCTCTCATTCCCTCTCTCTCTCTCAGGGAGATATCTGTACACTGACTGGTGTATCTCAGTCCCTCTCTCTCAGGGAAATATCTGTACACTGACTGGTGTCTCTCAGTCTCCTCTCTCTCAGGGAGAGATCTGTACACTGACTGGTGTCTCTCAGTCCCCTCTCTCTCAGGGAGATATCTGTACACTGACTGGTGTCTCTCAGTCCCTCTCTCTCAGGGAGATATCTGTACACTGACTGGTGTCCCTCAGTCCCTCTCTCTCTCTCAGGGAGATATCTGTACACTGACTGGTCTATCTCAGTCCCTCTCTCTCAGGGAGATATCTGTACACTGACTGGTGTCTCTCAGTCCCTCTCTCTCTCTCAGGGAGATATCTGTACACTGACTGGTGTCTCTCAGTCCCTCTCTCTCAGGGAGATATCTGTACACTGACTGGTGTCTCTCAGTCCCTCTCTCTCTCTCAGGGAGATATCTGTACACTGACTGGTGTATCTCAGTCCCTCTCTCTCAGGGAGATATCTGTACACTGACTGGTGTCTCTAAGTCTACTCTCTCTCTCTCTCAGGGAGATATCTGTACACTGACTCGAGTCTCTCAGTCCCTCTCTCTCTCAGGGAGAAATCTGCACACTGACTGTTGTCTCTCAGTCCCTCTCTCTCAGGGAGATATCTGTACACTGACTGGTGTCTCTCAGTCCCTCTCTCTCTCAGGGAGATATCTGTACACTGACTGGTGTCTCTCAGTCCCTCTCTCTCTCAGGGAGATATCTGTACACTGACTGGTGTCTCTCAGTCCCCCTCTCTCAGTGAGATATCTGTACACTGACTCGTGTCTCTCAGTCCCTCTCTCTCTCAGGGAGAAATCTGCACACTGACTGGTGTCTCTCAGTCCCTATCTCTCAGGGAGATATCTGTACACTGACTGGTGTCTCTCAGTCCCCTCTCTCTCAGTGAGATATCTGTACACTGACTGGTGTCTCTCAGTCCCTCTCTCTCTCAGGGACGTATCTGTACACTGACTGGTGTCTCTCAGTCCCCTCTCTCTCAGGGAGATATCTGCACACTGACTGGTGTCTCTCAGTCCCTCTCTCTCAGGGAGATATCTGTACACTGACTGATGTCTCTCAGTCCCTCTCTCTCTCTCAGGGAGATATCTGTACACTGACTGGTGTCTCTCAGTCCCTCTCTCTCTCAGGGAGATATCTGTACACTGACTGGTGTCTCTCAGTCCCTCTCTCTCAGGGAGATATCTGTACACTGACTGGTGTCCCTCAGTCCCCCCTCTCTCTCAGGGAGATATCTGTACACTGACTGGTGTCTCTCAGTCCCCTCTCTCTCAGGGAGATATCTGTACACTGACTGGTGTCTCTCAGTCCCTCTCTCTCTCAGGGAGATATCTGTACACTGACTGGTGTCTCTCAGTCCCCTCTCTCTCTCTCAGGGAGATATCTGTACACTGACTCGTGTCTCTCAGTCCCTCTCTCTCTCAGGGAAATATCTGTACACTGACTGGTGTCTCTCAGTCCCTCTCTCTCAGGGAGATATCTGTACACTGACTGGTGTCTCTCAGTCTCTCTCTCTCTCAGGGAGATATCTGTACACTGACTGGTGTCTCTCAGTCCCTCTCTCTCTCAGGGAGATAGCTGTACACTAACTGGTTTCTCTCAGACCCCTCTCTCTCCCAGGGAGATATCTGTACACTGACTCGTGTCTCTCAGTCCCCTCTCTCTCAGGTAGATATCTGTACACTGACTGGTGTCTCTCAGTCTCTCTCTCTCTCTCAGGGAGATATCTGTACACTGACTGGTGTCTCTCAGTCCCTCTCTCTCAGGGAGATATCTGTACACTGACTGGTGTCTCTCAGTCCCTCTCTCTCAGGGAGATATCTGTACACTGACTAGTGTCCCTCAGTCCCCCCTCTCTCTCAGGGAGATATCTGTACACTGACTGGTGTCTCTCAGTCCCCTCTCTCTCAGGGAGATATCTGTACACTGACTGGTGTCTCTCAGTCCCTCTCTCTCTCAGGGAGATATCTGTACACTGACTGGTGTCTCTCAGTCCCCTCTCTCTCTCTCAGGGAGATATCTGTACTCTGACTGGTGTCTCTCAGTCCCCTCTCTCTCTCAGGGAGATATCTGTACGCTGACTGGTGTCTCTCAGTCGCTCTCTCTCTCAGGGAGATATCTGTACACTGACTGGTGTCTCTCAGTCCCTCTCTCTCAGCGAGATATCTGTACACTGACAGGTGTCTCTCAGTCTCTCTCTCTCTCAGGGAGATATCTGTACACTGACTGGTGCCTCTCAGTCCCCTCTCTCTCAGGGAGATATCTGTGCACTGACTGGTGTCTCTCATTCCCTCTCTCTCTCTCAGGGAGATATCTGTACACTGACTGGTGTATCTCAGTCCCTCTCTCTCAGGGAAATATCTGTACACTGACTGGTGTCTCTCAGTCTCCTCTCTCTCAGGGAGAGATCTGTGCACTGACTGGTGTCTCTCAGTCCCCTCTCTCTCAGGGAGATATCTGTACACTGACTGGTGTCTCTCAGTCCCTCTCTCTCAGGGAGATATCTGTACACTGACTGGTGTCCCTCAGTCCCTCTCTCTCTCTCAGGGAGATATCTGTACACTGACTGGTCTATCTCAGTCCCTCTCTGTACACTGACTGGTGTCTCTCAGTCCCTCTCTCTCTCTCAGGGAGATATCTGTACAATGACTGGTGTATCTCAGTCCCTCTCTCTCAGGGAGATATCTGTACACTGACTGGTGTCTCTCAGTCCCTCTCTCTCTCTCAGGGAGATATCTGTACACTGACTGGTGTATCTCAGTCCCTCTCTCTCAGGGAGATATCTGTACACTGACTGGTGTCTCTAAGTCTACTCTCTCTCTCTCTCAGGGAGATATCTGTACACTGACACGTGTGTCTCAGTCCCTCTCTCTCTCAGGGAGAAATCTGCACACTGACTGTTGTCTCTCAGTCCCTCTCTCTCAGGGAGATATCTGTACACTGACTGGTGTCTCTCAGTCCCTCTCTCTCTCAGGGAGATATCTGTACACTGACTGGTGTCTCTCAGTCCCTCTCTCTCTCAGGGAGATATCTGTACACTGACTGGTGTCTCTCAGTCCCCCTCTCTCAGTGAGATATCTGTACACTGACTCGTGTCTCTCAGTCCCTCTCTCTCTCAGGGAGAAATCTGCACACTGACTGGTGTCTCTCAGTCCCTCTCTCTCAGGGAGATATCTGTACACTGACTCGTGTCTCTCAGTCCCCTCTCTCTCAGTGAGATATCTGTACACTGACTGGTGTCTCTCAGTCCCTCTCTCTCTCAGGGACGTATCTGTACACTGACTGGTGTCTCTCAGTCCCCTCTCTCTCAGGGAGATATCTGCACACTGACTGGTGTCTCTCAGTCCCTCTCTCTCAGGGAGATATCTGTACACTGACTGATGTCTCTCAGTCCCTCTCTCTCTCTCAGGGAGATATCTGTACACTGACTGGTGTATCTCAGTCCCTCTATCTCAGGGAGATATCTGTACACTGACTGGTGTCTCTCAGTCCCTCTCTCTCTCAGGGAGATATCTGTACACTGACTGGTGTCTCTCAGTCCCTCTCTCTCAGCGAGATATCTGTACACTGACTGGTGTCTCTCAGTCTCTCTCTCTCTCAGGGAGATATCTGTACACTGACTGGTGCCTCTCAGTCCCCTCTCTCTCAGGGAGATATCTGTGCACTGACGGGTGTCTCTCAGTCCCCTCTCTCTCAGGGAGATATCTGTACACTGACTGGTGTCTCTCAGTCCCTCTCTCTCTCAGGGAGATATCTGTACACTGACTGGTGTCTCTCAGTCCCCTCTCTCTCTCAGGGAGATATCTGTACACTGACTGGTGTCTCTCAGTCTCCTCTCTCTCAGGGAGAGATCTGTACACTGACTGGTGTCTCTCAGTCCCCTCTCTCTCAGGGAGATATCTGTACACTGACTGGTGTCTCTCAGTCCCTCTATCTCAGGGAGATATCTGTACACTGACTGGTGTATCTCAGTCCCTCTCTCTCAGGGAGATATCTGTACACTGACTGGTGTCTCTCAGTCTCCTCTCTCTCAGGGAGAGATCTGTACACTGACTGGTGTCTCTCAGTCCCCTCTCTCTCAGGGAGATATCTGTACACTGACTGGTGTCTCTCAGTCCCTCTCTCTCAGGGAGATATCTGTACACTGACTGGTGTATCGCAGTCCCTCTATCTCAGGGAGATATCTGTACAGTGACTGGTGTCTCTCAGTCCCTCTCACTCTCTCAGGGAGATATCTGTACACTGACTGGTGTATCTCAGTCCCTCTCTCTCAGGGAGATATCTGTACACTGACTGGTGTCTCTCAGTCCCTCTCTCTCTCTCAGGGAGATATCTGTACACTGACTGGTGTCTCTCAGTCCCCTCTCTCTCTCAGGGAGATATCTGTATGCTGACTGGTGTCTCTCTGTTCCTCTCTCTCTCAGGGAAATATCTGTACACTGACTGGTGTCTCTCAGTCCCTCTCTCTCAGGGAGATATCTGTACACTGACTGGTGTCTCTCAGTCTCTCTCTCTCTCAGGGAGATATCTGTACACTGACTGGTGTCTCTCAGTCCCTCTCTCTCTCAGAGAGATATCTGTACTCTAACTGGTTTCTCTCAGACCCCTCTCTCTCTCAGGGAGATATCTGTACACTGACTGGTGTCTCTCAGTCTCCTCTCTCTCAGGGAGAGATCTGTACACTGACTGGTGTCTCTCAGTTCCCTCTCTCTCAGGGAGATATCTGTACACTGACTCGTGTCTCTCAGTCCCCTCTCTCTCAGGTAGATATCTGTACACTGACTGGTGTCTCTCAGTCTCTCTCTCTCTCTCAGGGAGATATCTGTACACTGACTGGTGTCTCTCAGTCCCTCTCTCTCAGGGAGATCTCTGTACACTGACTGGTGTCCCTTATTCCCTCTCTCTCTCTCAGGGAGATATCTGTACACTGACTGGTGTATCTCAGGCCCTCGATCTCAGGGAGATATCTGTACACTGACTGGTGTCTCTCAGTCCCTCTCTCTCTCTCAGGGAGATATCTGTACACTGACTGGTGTATCTCAGTCCCTCTCTCTCAGGGAGATATCTGTACACTGACTGGTGTCTCTCAGTCCCTCTCTCTCTCTCAGGGAGATATCTGTACACTGACTGGTGTATCTCAGTCCCTCTATCTCAGGGAGATATCTGTACACTGACTGGTGTCTCTCAGTCCCCTCTCTCTCTCAGGGAGATATCTGTACACTGACTGGTGTCTCTCAGTCCCCTCTCTCTCAGGGAGATACTGTATACTGACTCATGTCTCTCTGTCCCTCTCTCTCTCAGGGAGATATCTGTACACTGACTGGTGTCTCTCTGTCCCCTCTCTCTCTCAGGGATGTATCTGTACACTGACTGGTGTCTCTCAGTCCCTCTCTCTCTCAGGGAGATATCTGTACACTGACTGGTGTCTCTCAGTCCCCCTCTCTCAGTGAGATATCTGTACACTGACTCGTGTCTCTCAGTCCCTCTCTCTCTCAGGGAGAAATCTGCACACTGACTGGTGTCTCTCAGTCCCTCTCTCTCAGGGAGATATCTGTACACTGACTCGTGTCTCTCAGTCCCCTCTCTCTCAGTGAGATATCTTTACACTGACTGGTGTCTCTCAGTCTCTCTCTCTCTCAGGGACGTATCTGTACACTGACTGTTATCTCTCAGTCCCCTCTCTCTCTCAGGGAGAAATCTGCACACTGACTGGTTTCTCTCAGTCCCTCTCTCTCAGGGAGATATCTGTACACTGACTGGTGTCTCTCAGTCCCTCTCTCTCAGGGAGATATCTGTACACTGACTGGTGTCTCTCAGTCCCTCTCTCTCTCTCTCTCAGGGAGATATCTGTACACTGACTGGTATCTCTCAGTCCCCTCTCTCTCAGGGAGATATCTGTACACTGACTGGTGTCTCTCAGTTCCCTCTCTCTCAGGGATGTGTCTGTACACTGACTGGTGTCTCTCAGTCCCTCTCTCCCTCAGGGAGATATGTGTACACTGACTGGTGTCTCTCAGTCCCCTCTCTCTCAGGGATGTATCTGTACACTGACTGGTGTCTCTCAGTCCCCTCTCTCTCTCAGGGAGATATCTGTATGCTGACTGGTGTCTCTCTGTCCCTCTCTCTCTCAGGGAAATATCTGTACACTGACTGGTGTCTCTCAGTCCCTCTCTCTCAGGGAGATATCTGTACACTGACTGGTGTCTCTCAGTCTCTCTCTCTCTCAGGGAGATATCTGTACACTGACTGGTGTCTCTCAGTCCCTCTCTCTCTCAGAGAGATATCTGTACACTAACTGGTTTCTCTCAGACCCCTCTCTCTCTCAGGGAGATATCTGTACACTGACTGGTGTCTCTCAGTCTCCTCTCTCTCAGGGAGAGATCTGTACACTGACTGGTGTCTCTCAGTTCCCTCTCTCTCAGGGAGATATCTGTACACTGACTCGTGTCTCTCAGTCCCCTCTCTCTCAGGTAGATATCTGTACACTGACTGGTGTCTCTCAGTTTCTCTCTCTCTCTCAGGGAGATATCTGTACACTGACTGGTGTCTCTCAGTCCCTCTCTCTCAGGGAGATCTCTGTACACTGACTGGTGTCCCTTATTCCCTCTCTCTCTCTCAGGGAGATATCTGTACACTGACTGGTGTATCTCAGGCCCTCGATCTCAGGGAGATATCTGTACACTGACTGGTGTCTCTCAGTCCCTCTCTCTCTCTCAGGGAGATATCTGTACACTGACTGGTGTATCTCAGTCCCTCTCTCTCAGGGAGATATCTGTACACTGACTGGTGTCTCTCAGTCCCTCTCTCTCTCTCAGGGAGATATCTGTACACTGACTGGTGTATCTCAGTCCCTCTATCTCAGGGAGATATCTGTACACTGACTGGTGTCTCTCAGTCCCCTCTCTCTCTCAGGGAGATATCTGTACACTGACTGGTGTCTCTCAGTCCCCTCTCTCTCAGGGAGATACTGTATACTGACTCATGTCTCTCTGTCCCTCTCTCTCTCAGGGAGATATCTGTACACTGACTGGTGTCACTCTGTCCCCTCTCTCTCTCAGGGATGTATCTGTACACTGACTGGTGTCTCTCAGTCCCTCTCTCTCAGGGAGATATCTGTACACTGACTGGTGTCTCTCAGTCCCTCTCTCTCAGGAAGATATCTGTACACTGACTTGTGTCTCTCAGTCCCCTGTCTCTCAGGGAGATATCTGTACACTGACTCGTGTCTCTCAGTCCCTCTCTCTCTCAGGGAGAAATCTGCACACTGACTGTTGTCTCTCAGTCCCTCTCTCTCAGGGAGATATCTGTACACTGACTGGTGTCTCTCAGTCCCTCTCTCTCTCAGGGAGATATCTGTACACTGACTGGTGTCTCTCAGTCCCTCTCTCTCTCAGGGAGAAATCTGCACACTGACTGGTGTCTCTCAGTCCCTCTCTCTCAGGGAGATATCTGTACACTGACTCGTGTCTCTCAGTCCCCTCTCTCTCAGTGAGATATCTGTACACTGACTGGTGTCTCTCAGTCTCTCTCTCTCTCAGGGACGTATCTGTACACTGACTGGTGTCTCTCAGTCCCCTCTCTCTCTCAGGGAGAAATCTGCACACTGACTGGTGTCTCTCAGTCCCTCTCTCTCAGGGAGATATCTGTACACTGACTGGTGTCTCTCAGTCCCTCTCTCTCAGGGAGATATCTGTACACTGACTGGTGTCTCTCAGTCCCTCTCTCTCTCTCTCTCAGGGAGATATCTGTACACTGACTGGTATCTCTCAGTCCCCTCTCTCTCAGGGAGATATCTGTACACTGACTGGTGTCTCTCAGTTCCCTCTCTCTCAGGGATGTATCTGTACACTGACTGGTGTCTCTCAGTCCCTCTCTCCCTCAGGGAGATATGTGTACACTGACTGGTGTCTCTCAGTCCCCTCTCTCTCAGGGATGTATCTGTACACTGACTGGTGTCTCTCAGTCCCCTCTCTCTCAGGGAGATATCTATACACTGACTGGTGTCTCTCAGTCCCCTCTCTCTCTCTCAGGGAGATATCTGTACACTGACTGGTTTCTCTCAGTACCTCTCTCTCTCAGGGAGATATCTGTACACTGACTGGTGTCTCTCAGTCCCCTCTCTCTCTCGGGGAGATATCTGTACACTGACTGGTGTCTCTCAGTCCCTCTCTCTCAGTGAGATATCTGTACACTGACTGGTGTCTCTTAGTCCCTCCCTCTCTCAGGGAGTTATCTGTACACTGACTGGTGTCCCTCAGTCCCTCTCTCTCTCTCTCAGGGAGATGTCTCACTTACCCATGACCTCCACGGTGATGGCCTGTTGTGCTTGACCCCTGTTGCTCTTGATGTTGCAGATGTACGTCCCCTCATCCTTCATGGTGAAACCCTGGAGGTGTAGGGAGACGTTGCCCTCACTGTGGACTCTCTCGTGCTCTAAGGAGGCTCCCTCCCTCTCCGAACCCCCCTCGCCCCCCGCTAGGCTGTAGATTATCCGGCCGGCCCCTTTGTGTTGGACACGCCATTCCACAGAGACCGAGTCGGGATCAGCTCCGAGGAAACCGCAGTCCAGGAGGAGGTTCCGGCCCAGAGTGGTGCGGAGAGACGCAGTGTGTGTGTAGACGATGAATTCCACTGCAGAGCGATGGGACAGCAGTCAATTCAGACCATCCCAAACCCCTTCCTGTTCACTCCCACCGTACACAATCCCAATCCCAAACCCCTTCCCGTTCACTCCCACTGTACACAATCCCAATCCCAAACCCCTTCCCGTTCACTCCCACTGTACACAATCCCAATCACAATCCCCTTCCCATTCACTCACACTGTACACAATCCCAATCCCAAACCCCTTCCCATTCACTCCCACTGTACACAATCCCAATCCCAAACCCCTTCCTGTTCACTCCCACTGTACACAATCCCAATCCCAAACCCCTTCCCGCTCACTCCCACTGTACACAATCCCAATCCCAAACCCCTTCCCGTTCACTCCCACTGTACACAATCCCAATCCCAAACCGCTTCCTGTTCACTCCCACTGTACACAATCCCAATCCCAAACCCCTTCCCGTTCACTCCCACTGTACACAATCCCAATCCCAATCCCCTTCCTGTTCAATCCCACTGTACACAATCCCAATCCCAAACCCCTTCCCGTTCACTCCCACTGTACACAATCCCAATCCCAAACCCCTTCCTGTTCACTCTCACTGTACACAATCCCAATCCCAAACCCCTTCCCGTTCACTCCCACTGTACACAATCCCAACCCAAACCCCTTCCTGTTCAATCCCACTGTACACAATCCCAATCCCAAACCCCTTCCCGTTCACTCCCACTGTACACAATCCCAATCCCAAACCCCTTCCTGTTCACTCCCACTGTACAAAATCCCAATCCCTAACCCCTTCCCGTTCACTCCCACTGTACACAATCCCAATCCCAAACCCCTTCCCGTTCACTCCCACTGTACACAATCCCAATCCCAAACTCCTTCCCGTTCACTCCCACTGTACACAATCCCAATCCCAAACTCCTTCCCGTTCACTCCCACTGTACACAATCCCAATCCCAAACCCCTTCCCGTTCACTCCCACTGTACACAATCCCAATCCCAAACTCCTTCCCGTTCACTCCCACTGTACACAATCCCAATCCCAAACCCCTTCCCGTTCACTCCCACTGTACACAATCCCAATCCCAAACCCCTTCCCGTTCACTCCCACTGTACACAATCCCAATCCCAATCCCCTTCCTGTTCACTCCCACTGTACACAATCCCAATCATAATCCCCTTCCCGTTCACTCCCACTGTACACAATCCCAATCCCAAACCCCTTCCTGTTCACTCCCACTGTACACAATCCCAATCCCAAACACATTCCCGTTCACTCCCACTGTACACAATCCCAATCCCAAACCCCTTCCCGTTCACTCCCACTGTACACATTCCCAATCCCAAACCCCTTCCCGCTCACTCCCACTGTACACAATCCCAATCCCAAACCCCTTCCCGTTCACTCCCACTGTACACAATCCCAATCCCCTTCCCGTTCACTCCCACTGTACACAATCCCAATCCCAAACCCCTTCCCGTTCACTCCCACTGTACACAATCCCAATCCCAAACCCATTCCCGTTCACTCCCACTGTACACAATCCCAATCCCAAACCCCTTCCCGTTCACTCCCACCGTACACAATCCCAATCCCAAACCCCTTCCCGTTCACTCCCACCGTACACGTTCCCAAACTACCCTGCAGGGTTCTGAGCCGGAGTGGCTCCCGACGTTCCACCTACCGGAGAGTGGGATCGTTCCGGAGGCGCTGAGTTCCACGTTCAGCCTCTCGTTGACCGTCCGCTCTCCCCCCTCCTCCTCGGTGACTGGGACCGTGCTGTACACGAGGGAGAGCCCCAGGCCTCGCCCGGCGATGCGGAGACCTCCGATGAAGGTGGTCCGGGGCTTCTCCTCGCCCTCGTGCCGCTCGCTTGGACCGTCAAGCATCCCGATATCGCAGGTCACCTCCTGTCCTTCACAATCCGCGTGGAGCAGGGCATCTCCGGCTGGGATCGGTACGTCCGACACTGCAGGGAGGGAGGGTGAGGGGGGTCAGTACTGAGGGAGCGCCGCACTGTCGGAGGGTCAGTGCTGAGGGAGAGCCGCACTGTCGGAGGGTCAGTGCTGAGGGAGAGCCGCACTGTCGGAGGGTCAGTGCTGAGGGAGAGCCGCACTGTCGGAGGGTCAGTGCTGAGGGCGTGCCGCACTGTCGGAGGGTCAGTGCTGAGGGATTGCCGCACTGTCGGATGGTCAGTGCTGAGGGAGAGCCGCACTGTCGGAGGGTCAGTACTGAGGGAGAGCCGCACTGTCGGAGGGTCAGTGCTGAGGGAGAGCTGCACTGTGGGAGGGTCAGTACTGAGGGAGAGCCGCACTGTCGGAGGGTCAGTACTGAAGGAGTGCTGCACTGTCGGAGGGTCAGTACTGAGGGAGTGCCGCACTGTGGGAGGGTCAGTACTGAGGGAGAGCCGCACTGTCAGAGGGTCAGTACTGAGGGAGAGCCGCACTGTGGGAGGGTCAGTACTGAGGGAGAGCCGCACTGTCGGAGGGTCAGTACCGAGGGAGCGCCGCACTGTCGGAGGGTCAGTACCGAGGGAGCGCCGCACTGTCGGAGGGTCAGTGCTGAGGGAGGGCCGCACTGTCGGAGGGTCAGTACTGAGTGAGAGCCGCACTGTCGGAGGGTCAGTACTGAGGGAGTGCTGCGCTGTCGGAGGGTCAGTGCTGAGGGATTGCCGCACTGTCGGATGGTCAGTGCTGAGGGAGAGCCGCACTGTCGGAGGGTCAGTACTGAGGGAGAGCCGCACTGTCGGAGGGTCAGTGCTGAGGGAGTGCCGCACTGTCGGAGGGTCAGTGCTGAGGGATTGCCGCACTGTCGGATGGTCAGTGCTGAGGGAGAGCCGCACTGTCGGAGGGTCAGTGCTGAGGGAGAGCCGCACTGTCGGAGGGTCAGTGCTGAGGGAGAGCCGCACTGTCGGAGGGTCAGTGCTGAGGGAGAGCTGCACTGTGGGAGGGTCAGTACTGAGGGAGAGCCGCACTGTCGGAGGGTCAGTACTGAAGGAGAGCCGCACTGTTGGAGGGTCAGTACTGAGGGAGAGCCGGACTCTGGGAGGGTCAGTACTGAGGGAGAGCCGGACTCTGGGAGGGTCAGTACCGAGGGAGAGCCGTACTGTCGGAGGGTCAGTACCGAGGGAGCGCCGCACTGTCGGAGGGTCAGTGCTGAGGGAGAGCCGCACTGTCAGAGGGTCAGTGCTGAGGGAGAGCCACACTGTCGGAGGGTCAGTACTGAGGGAGAGCCACACTGTCGGAGGGTCAGTACTGAAGGAGTGCCGCACTGTCGGAGCGTCAGTACTGACCAAGTGCTTGTAGTAATACCAGTCAGCACTCCTATGTAATGATACTACATCAGTGCCTCACACCCAGACTTGGGACAGACCCAGGAGTTGGAACGGCCTACCCCTGCTCCAAAGTCCCACATGATATTCTGTGCACTGACTGTGGATCTCTAAACACATGGCGCCTACTGTTCAATGCATTTCCGTCAACAGTGAGCAATTGCTGAACATTCCTGAATGCGCCAATAACTACAGGTAACAGCCGATTGATGGCCATCAGTCAAGCTCGTGATGTGAGCCACCGACACAGGCTAGAGGTTGATATAGGTTCACACACAGGGTCCACCCACAGGGATCCTTACCCTGCAGGAGAAATGTATATGTCCAAACCTCGCGGGCTGTCTGATTAACTCGGGTGGGTTCTCTGTGCCAAAGACGTGGCCAAGCAGAGTCCAGCTGCCAAACAAACAGCAGTCTTTTCTCCCCTACCCTAAATTTTGTGGCAATTGTTTGAAATTTGGCTATCCTGGGTGGGTTCATCCTGATCTGCGTGAGATGCAAATCTGAAGCCATCATGGATGTCTTTTTCAACAACCGGCTTAAAACAAGGGCTCCGCCCTTTCGGACTGAGGATGGAGCGGGGGTGGGGGGCGGGGTGGACGTCTCCTGTTGCTTGGGGACAGACGGTGGGGGGGTAAATACGAAGCCTCACCTATTGCCTCGAAGATGATGTGCTCCCGATCCTTATCCTGCACCTCATAGTTGGTCCAGGCAGATGTCTCCTCGTCGCCCGAGATGCTGATGTTGCGGAGGATGAGGAGGGCTTTCTCGCGACGGAAGGCCCCGCCCATGACTCCCAGTCCGCCCCCGTCCTCGATGTACCAGCAATCGAGCACCAAGTCAGCAGCTTGGCGAAGCTCGGACTCTACACCCACCAGCAAGACTAGACAGGAGAAAGGGTAGATACAGAGTAACACTCCCTCTACACTGTCCCCATCAAACACTCCCAGGACAGGTACAGCACAGGGTTAGATACAGAGTAAAGCTCCCTCTACACTGTCCCCATCAAACACTCCCAGGACAGGTACAGCATGGGGGTAGATACAGAGTAAATCTCCCTCTACACTGTCTCCATCAAACACTCCCAGGACAGGTACAGCACGGGGTTAGATACAGAGTAAATATCCCTCTACACCGTCCCCATCAAACACTCCCAGGACAGGTACAGCACGGGGTTAGATACAGAGTAAATATCCCTCTACACCGTCCCCATCAAACACTCCCAGGACAGGTACAGCACGGGGTTAGATACAGAGTAAAGCTCCCTCTACACTGTCCCCATCAAACACTCCCAGGACAGGTACAGCACGGGGTTAGATACAGAGTAAAGCTCCCTCTACACCGTCCCCATCAAACAATCCCAGGACAGGTACAGCACGGGGTTAGATAAAGAGTAAATCTCCCTCTACACTGTCCCCATCAAACACTCCCAGGACAGGTACAGCACGGGGTTAGATACAGAGTAAAGCTCCATCTACACTGTCCCCATAAATCACTCCCAGGACAGGTACAGCACGGGGATAGATACAGAGTAAAGCTCCCTCTACACTGTCCCCATCAAACACCCACAGGACAGGTACAGCACAGGGTTAGATACAGAGTAAAGCTCCCTCTACACTGTCCCCATCAAACACTCCCAGGACAGGTACAGCACGGGGTTAGATACAGAGTAAAGCTCCATCTTCACCGTCCCCATCAAACACTCCCAGGACAGGTACAGCACGGGGTTAGATACAGAGTAAAGCTCCCTCTAAACTGTCCACATCAAACACTCCCAGGACAGGTACAGCACGGGGTTAGATACAGAGTAAAGCTCCCTCTACACTGTCCCCATCAAACACTCCCAGGACAGGTACAGCACGGGGTTAGATACAGAGTGAATCTCCCTCTACACCGTCCCCGTCAAACACTCCCAGGACAGGTACAGCACGGGGTTAGATACAGAGTAAAGCTCCCTCTACACCGTCCCCATCAAACACTCCCAGGATAGGTACAGCACGGGGTTAGATACAGAGTAAAGCTCCCTCTACACCGTTCCCGTGAAACACTCCCAGGACAGGTACAGCATGGGTTTAGATACAGAGTAAAGCTCCCTCTACACTGTCCCCATCAAACACTCCCGGGACAGGTACAGCATGGGTTTAGATACAGAGTAAAGCTCCCTCTACACTGTCCCCATCAAACACTCCCAGGACAGGTACAGCATGGGGTTAGATACAGAGTAAAGCTCCCTCTACACCGCCCCCATCAAACACTCCCAGGACAGGTACAGCACGGGATTAGATACAGAGTAAAGCTCCCTCTACACCATCCCCATCAAACAATCCCAAGACAGGTACAGCAGGGGGTTAGATACAGAGTAAAGCTTCCTCAACACCGTCCCCATCAAACACTCCCAGGAGAGGTACAGCACGGTGTTAGATACAGAGAAAAGCTCCATCTCCACTGTCCCCATCAATCACTCCCAGGACAGGTACAGCACGGGGATAGATACAGAGTAAAGCTCCCTCTACACTGTCCCCATCAAACACCCACAGGACAGGTACAGCACAGGGTTAGATACAGAGTAAAGCTCCCTCTACACTGTCCCCATCAAACACCCACAGGACAGGTACAGCACAGGGTTAGATACAGAGTAAAGCTCCCTCTACACTGTCCCCATCAAACACTCCCAGGACAGGTACAGCACGGGGTTAGATACAGAGTAAAGCTCCATCTTCACCGTCCCCATCAAACACTCCCAGGACAGGTACAGCACGGGGTTAGATACAGAGTAAAGCTCCCTCTACACTGTCCCCATCAAACACTCCCAGGATAGGTACAGCACAGGGTTAGATACAGAGTAAAGCTCCCTCTACACTGTCCCCATCAAACACTCCCAGGACAGGTACAGCACGGGGTTAGATACAGAGTGAATCTCCCTCTACACCGTCCCCGTCAAACACTCCCAGGACAGGTACAGCACGGGGTTAGATACAGAGTAAAGCTCCCTCTACAGTGTCCCCATCAAACACTCCCAGGACAGGTACAGCACGGGGTTAGATACAGAGTAAATCTCCCTCTACAGTGTCCCCATCAAACACTCCCAGGACAGGTACAGCATGGGGTTAGATACAGAGTAAAGCTCCCTCTACACCGCCCCATCAAACACTCCCAGGACAGGTACAGCACGGGATTAGATACAGAGTAAAGCTCCCTCTACACCATCCCCATCAAACAATCCCAAGACAGGTACAGCAGGGGGTTAGATACAGAGTAAAGCTTCCTCAACACCGTACCCATCAAACACTCCCAGGACAGGTACAGCACGGTGTTAGATACAGAGAAAAGCTCCATCTGCACCGTCCCCGCCAAACACTCCCAGGACAGGTACAGCACGGGGTTTGATACAGTGGAAAGCTCCCTCTACACCGTCCCCATCAAACACTCCCAGGACAGGTACAGCACGGGGTTAGATACAGAGTAAAGCTCCCTCTACACCATCCTGATCAAACACTCCCAGGTCAGGTACAGCACGGGGTTAGATACAGAGTAAATCTCCCTCTACACCGTCCCCATCAAACACTCCCAGGACAGGTACAGCACTGTGTTAGATACAGAGTAAATCTCACTCTACACTGTCCCCCATCAAACACTCCCAGGACAGGTACAGCACGGGGTTACATACAGAGTAAAGCTCCCTCTACAATGTCCCCATCAAACACTCCCAGGACAGGTACAGCACGGGGTTAGATACAGAGTAAAGCTCCCTCTACACTGTCCCCATCAAACACTCCCAGGACAGGTACAGCACGGGGTTACATACAGAGTAAAGCTCCCTCTACAATGTCCCCATCAAACACTCCCAGGACAGGTACAGCACGGGGTTAGATACAGAGTAAATCTCCCTCTACACCGTCCCATCAACCACTCCCAGGACAGGTACAGCACGGGGTTAGTTGCAGAGTAAAGCTCCCTCTACACCGTCCCCATCAAACACTCCCAGGACAGGAACAGCACGGGGTTACATACAGAGTAAAGCTCCCTATACAATGTCCCCATCAAACACTCCCAGGACAGGTACAGCACGGGGTTAGATACAGAGTAAATCTCCCTCTACACCGTCCCATCAACCACTCCCAGGACAGGTACAGCACGGGGTTAGATGCAGAGTAAAGCTCCCTCTACACCGTCCCCATCAAACACTCCCAGGACAGGTACAGCACGGGGTTAGATACAGAGTAAAGCTCCCTCTACACTGTCCCCATCAAACACTCCCAGGACAGGTACAGCACGGGGTTAGATACAGAGTAAAGCTCTCTCTACACCAGCCCCATCAAACACTCCCAGGACAGGTACAGCACGGGGTTAGATACAGAGTAAAGCTCCCTCTACACTGTCCCCATCAAACACTCCCAGGACAGGTACAGCCCGGGGTTAGATACAGAGGAAAGCTCCCTCTACACCGTCCCGATCAGACACTCCCAGGACAGGTACAGCAGGGGGTTAGATACACAGTAAAGCTCCCTCTACACCAGCCCCATCAAACACTCCCAGGACAGGTACAGCACGGGGTTAGATACAGAGTAAAGCTCCCTCTACACCGTCCCCATTAAACAATCCCAGGACAGGTACAGCACGGGGTTAGATATAGACTAAAGCTCCCTCTACACAGTCCCCATCAGACACTCCCAGGAAAGGTACAGCACGGGGTTCGATACAGAGTAAATCTCCCTCTACACTGTCCCCATCAAACAATCCCAGGCCAGGTACAGCACGGGGTTAGATACGGAGTAAAGCTCCCTCGACACCGTCCCCATCAAACACTCCCGGGACAGGCACAGCACAGGGTTAGATACAGAGTAAAGCTCCCTCTACACTGCCCCATCAAACACTCCCAGGACAGGTACAGCACGGGGTTAGATACAGAGTAAAGCTCCCTCTACACTGTCCCCATCAAACACTCCCAGAGCAGGTACAGCACGGGGTTAGATACAGAGTAAAGCTCCCTCTACACTGTCCCCATCAAACACTCCCAGGACAGGTACAGCACAGGGTTAGATACAGAGTAAAGCTCCTTCTACACTGTCCCCATCAAACACTCCCAGGACAGGTACAGCAGGGGGTTAGATACAGAGTAAAACTCCCTCTACACCGTCCCCATCAAACACTCCCAGGACAGGTACAGCACGGGGTTAGATACAGAGTAAAGCTCCCTCTTCACTGTCCCCATCAAACACTCCCAGGACATGTACAGCACGGGATTAGATGCAGAGTAAAGCTCCCTCTACACCGACCCCATCAAACACTCCCAGGCCAGGTACAGTACGGGGTGAGATACGGAGTAAAGCTCCCTCTACTCCGTCCCCATCAAACACTCCCAGGACAGGTACAGCACGGGGTTAGATACAGAGTAAATCTCCCTCTACACCGTCCCAATCAAACACTCCCAGGACAGGTCCAGCACGGGGTTAGATACAGAGTAAATCTCCCTCTACACTATCCCCATCAAACACTCCCAGGACAGGTACAGCACGGGGTTAGATACAGAGTAAATCTCCCTCTACAGTGTCCCCATCAAACACTCCCAGGACAGGTACAGCATGGGGTTAGATACAGAGTAAAACTCCCTCTACACCGCCCCATCAAACACTCCCAGGACAGGTACAGCACGGGATTAGATACAGAGTAAAGCTCCCTCTACACCATCCCCATCAAACAATCCCAAGACAGGTACAGCAGGGGGTTAGATACAGAGTAAAGCTTCCTCAACACCGTACCCATCAAACACTCCCAGGACAGGTACAGCACGGTGTTAGATACAGAGAAAAGCTCCATCTACACCGTCCCCGCCAAACACTCCCAGGACAGGTACAGCACGGGGTTTGATACAGTGGAAAGCTCCCTCTACACCGTCCCCATCAAACACTCCCAGGACAGGTACAGCACGGGGTTAGATAAAGAGTAAAGCTCCCTCTACACCATCCTGATCAAACACTCCCAGGTCAGGTACAGCACGGGGTTAGATACAGAGTAAATCTCCCTCTACACCGTCCCCATCAAACACTCCCAGGACAGGTACAGCACGGTGTTAGATACAGAGTAAATCTCACTCTACACTGTCCCCCATCAAACACTCCCAGGACAGGTACAGCAAGGGGTTAGATACAGAGTAAAGCTCCCTCTACACTGTCCCCATCAAACACTCCCAGGACAGGTACAGCACGGGGTTACATACAGAGTAAAGCTCCCTCTACAATGTCCCCATCAAACACTCCCAGGACAGGTACAGCACGGGGTTAGATACAGAGTAAATCTCCCTCTACACCGTCCCATCAACCACTCCCAGGACAGGTACAGCACGGGGTTAGTTGCAGAGTAAAGCTCCCTCTACACCGTCCCCATCAAACACTCCCAGGACAGGTACAGCACGGGGTTACATACAGAGTAAAGCTCCCTATACAATGTCCCCATCAAACACTCCCAGGACAGGTACAGCACGGGGTTAGATACAGAGTAAATCTCCCTCTACACCGTCCCATCTACCACTCCCTGGACAGGTACAGCACGGGGTTAGATGCAGAGTAAAGCTCCCTCTACACCGTCCCCATCAAACACTCCCAGGACAGGTACAGCACGGGGTTAGATACAGAGTAAAGCTCCCTCTACACTGTCCCCATCAAACACTCCCAGGACAGGTACAGCACGGGCTTAGATACAGAGTAAAGCTCTCTCTACAACAGCCCCATCAAACACTCCCAGGACAGGTACAGCACGGGGTTAGATACAGAGTAAAGCTCCCTCTACACTGTCCCCATCAAACACTCCCAGGACAGGTACAGCACGGGCTTAGATACAGAGTAAAGCTCTCTCTACAACAGCCCCATCAAACACTCCCAGGACAGGTACAGCCCGGGGTTAGATACAGAGGAAAGCTCCCTCTACACCGTCCCGATCAGACACTCCCAGGACTGGTACAGCAGGGGGTTAGATACACAGTAAAGCTCCCTCTACACCATCCCCATCAAACACTCCCAGGACAGGTACAGCACGGGGTTAGATACAGAGTAAAGCTCCCTCTACACCGTCCCCATTAAACAATCCCAGGACAGGTACAGCACGGGGTTAGATACAGACTAAAGCTCCCTCTACACAGTCCCCATCAGACACTCCCAGGAAAGGTACAGCACGGGGTTCGATACAGAGTAAATCTCCCTCTACACTGTCCCCATCAAACACTCCCAGGACAGGTACAGCACGGGGTTAGATACAGAGTAAAGCTCCCTCTACACTGTCCCCATCAAACACTCCCAGGACAGGTACAGCACGGGTTTAGATATAGAGTAAACCTCCCTCTACACTGTCCCCATCAAACACTCCCAGGACAGGTACAGCACGGTGTTAGATACAGAGTAAAGCTCCCTCTACACCGTCCCCATCAAACAGTCCCAGGACAGGTACAGCACGGGGTTAGATACAGAGTAAAGCTCCCTCTTCACTGTCCCCATCAAACACTCCCAGGACATGTACAGCACGGGGATAGATACAGAGTAAGGCTCCCTCTACACCGTCCCCATCAAACACTCCCAGGCCAGGTACAGCACGGGGTTAGATACGGAGTAAAGCTCCCTCTACACCGTCCCCATCAAACACTCCCGGGACAGGCACAGCACAGGGTTAGATACAGAGTAAAGCTCCCTCTACACTGCCCCATCAAACACTCCCAGGACAGGTACAGCACGGGGTTAGATACAGAGTAAAGCTCCCTCTACACTGTCCCCATCAAACACTCCCAGAGCAGGTACAGCACGGGGTTAGATACAGAGTAAAGCTCCCTCTACACTGTCCCCATCAAACACTCCCAGGACAGGTACAGCACAGGGTTAGATACAGAGTAAATCTCCTTCTACACCGTCCCCATCAAACACTCCCAGGACAGGTACAGCACGGGGTTAGATACAGAGTAAAGCTCCCTCTACACTGTCCCCATCAAACACTCCCAGAGCAGGTACAGCACGGGGTTAGATACAGAGTAAAGCTCCCTCTACACTGTCCCCATCAAACACTCCCAGGACAGGTACAGCAGGGGGTTAGATACAGAGTAAAACTCCCTCTACACCGTCCCCATCAAACACTCCCAGGACAGGTACAGCACGGGGTTAGATACAGAGTAAAGCTCCCTCTTCACTGTCCCCATCAAACACTCCCAGGACATGTACAGCACGGGATTAGATGCAGAGTAAAGCTCCCTCTACACCGACCCCATCAAACACTCCCAGGCCAGGTACAGCACGGGGTGAGATACGGAGTAAAGCTCCCTCTACACCGTCCCCATCAAACACTCCCGGGACAGGCACAGCACGGGGTTAGATACAGACTAAATCTCCCTCTACACCGTCCCAATCAAACACTCCCAGGACAGGTCCAGCACGGGGTTAGATACAGAGTAAATCTCCCTCTACACTGTCCCCATCAAACACTCCCAGGACAGGTACAGCACGGGGTTAGATACAGAGTAAAGCTCCCTCTACACTGTCCCCATCAAACACTCCCAGAACAGGTACAGTACGGGGTTAGATACAGAGTAAAGCTCCCTCTACACTGCCCCATCAAAAACTCCCAGGACAGGTACAGCACGGGGTTTGATACAGTGGAAAGCTCCCTCTACACCGTCCCCATCAAACACTCCCAGGACAGGTACAGCACGGGGTTAGATACAGAGTAAAGCTCCCTCTACACCATCCTGATCAAACACTCCCAGGTCAGGTACAGCACGGGGTTAGATACAGAGTAAATCTCCCTCTACACCGTCCCCATCAAACACTCCCAGGACAGGTACAGCACGGTGTTAGATACAGAGTAAATCTCACTCTACACTGTCCCCCATCAAACACTCCCAGGACAGGTACAGCACGGGGTTAGATACAGAGTAAAGCTCCCTCTACACTGTCCCCATCAAACACTCCCAGGACAGGTACAGCACGGGGTTACATACAGAGTAAAGCTCCCTCTACAATGTCCCCATCAAACACTCCCAGGACAGGTACAGCAAGGGGTTAGATACAGAGTAAATCTCCCTCTACACCGTCCCATCAACCACTCCCAGGACAGGTACAGCACGGGGTTAGTTGCAGAGTAAAGCTCCCTCTACACCGTCCCCATCAAACACTCCCAGGACAGGTACAGCACGGGGTTACATACAGAGTAAAGCTCCCTATACAATGTCCCCATCAAACACTCCCAGGACAGGTACAGCACGGGGTTAGATACAGAGTAAATCTCCCTCTACACCGTCCCATCAACCACTCCCAGGACAGGTACAGCACGGGGTTAGATGCAGAGTAAAGCTCCCTCTACACCGTCCCCATCAAACACTCCCAGGACAGGTACAGCACGGGGTTAGATACAGAGTAAAGCTCCCTCTACACTGTCCCCATCAAACACTCCCAGGACAGGTACAGCACGGGGTTAGATACAGAGTAAAGCTCTCTCTACACCAGCCCCATCAAACACTCCCAGGACAGGTACAGCACGGGGTTAGATACAGAGTAAAGCTCCCTCTACACTGTCCCCATCAAACACTCCCAGGACAGGTACAGCACGGTGTTAGATACAGAGTAAATCTCACTCTACACTGTCCCCCATCAAACACTCCCAGGACAGGTACAGCACGGGGTTAGATACAGAGTAAAGCTCCCTCTACACTGTCCCCATCAAACACTCCCAGGACAGGTACAGCACGGGGTTACATACAGAGTAAAGCTCCCTCTACAATGTCCCCATCAAACACTCCCAGGACAGGTACAGCAAGGGGTTAGATACAGAGTAAATCTCCCTCTACACCGTCCCATCAACCACTCCCAGGACAGGTACAGCACGGGGTTAGTTGCAGAGTAAAGCTCCCTCTACACCGTCCCCATCAAACACTCCCAGGACAGGTACAGCACGGGGTTACATACAGAGTAAAGCTCCCTATACAATGTCCCCATCAAACACTCCCAGGACAGGTACAGCACGGGGTTAGATACAGAGTAAATCTCCCTCTACACCGTCCCATCAACCACTCCCAGGACAGGTACAGCACGGGGTTAGATGCAGAGTAAAGCTCCCTCTACACCGTCCCCATCAAACACTCCCAGGACAGGTACAGCACGGGGTTAGATACAGAGTAAAGCTCCCTCTACACTGTCCCCATCAAACACTCCCAGGACAGGTACAGCACGGGGTTAGATACAGAGTAAAGCTCTCTCTACACCAGCCCCATCAAACACTCCCAGGACAGGTACAGCACGGGGTTAGATACAGAGTAAAGCTCCCTCTACACCGTCCCCATTAAACAATCCCAGGACAGGTACAGCACGGGGTTAGATACAGACTAAAGCTCCCTCTACACAGTCCCCATCAGACACTCCCAGGAAAGGTACAGCACGGGGTTCGATACAGAGTAAATCTCCCTCTACACTGTCCCCATCAAACACTCCCAGGACAGGTACAGCACGGGGTTAGATACAGAGTAAAGCTCCCTCTACACTGTCCCCATCAAACACTCCCAGGACAGGTACAGCACGGGTTTAGATACAGAGTAAACCTCCCTCTACACTGTCCCCATCAAACACTCCCAGGACAGGTACAGCACGGTGTTAGATACAGAGTAAAGCTCCCTCTACACCGTCCCCATCAAACACTCCCAGGACAGGTACAGCACGGGGTTAGATACAGAGTAAAGCTCCCTCTTCACTGTCCCCATCAAACACTCCCAGGACATGTACAGCACGGGGATAGATACAGAGTAAGGCTCCCTCTACACCGTCCCCATCAAACACTCCCAGGCCAGGTACAGCACGGGGTTCGATACGGAGTAAAGCTCCCTCGACACCGTCCCCATCAAACACTCCCGGGACAGGCACAGCACAGGGTTAGATACAGAGTAAAGCTCCCTCTACACTGCCCCATCAAACACTCCCAGGACAGGTACAGCACGGGGTTAGATACAGAGTAAAGCTCCCTCTACACTGTCCCCATCAAACACTCCCAGAGCAGGTACAGCACGGGGTTAGATACAGAGTAAAGCTCCCTCTACACTGTCCATATCAAACACTCCCAGGACAGGTACAGCACAGGGTTAGATACAGAGTAAATCTCCCTCTACACCGTCCCATCAACCACTCCCAGGACAGGTACAGCACGGGGTTAGATGCAGAGTAAAGCTCCCTCTACACCGTCCCCATCAAACACTCCCAGGACAGGTACAGCACGGGGTTAGATACAGAGTAAAGCTCCCTCTACACTGTCCCCATCAAACACTCCCAGGACAGGTACAGCACGGGGTGAGATACAGAGTAAAGCTCTCTCTACACCAGCCCCATCAAACACTCCCAGGACAGGTACAGCACGGGGTTAGATACAGAGTAAAGCTCCCTCTACACTGTCCCCATCAAACACTCCCAGGACAGGTACAGCCCGGGGTTAGATACAGAGGAAAGCTCCCTCTACACTGTCCCCATCAAACACTCCCAGGACAGGTACAGCACGGGGTTAGATACAGAGTAAAGCTCCCTCTACACCGTCCCGATCAGACACTCCCAGGACAGGTACAGCAGGGGGTTAGATACACAGTAAAGCTCCCTCTACACCATCCCCATCAAACACTCCCAGGACAGGTACAGCACGGGGTTAGATACAGAGTAAAGCTCCCTCTACACCGTCCCCATTAAACAATCCCAGGACAGGTACAGCACGGGGTTAGATACAGACTAAAGCTTCCTCTACACAGTCCCCATCAGACACTCCCAGGAAAGGTACAGCACGGGGTTCGATACAGAGTAAATCTCCCTCCACACTGTCCCCATCAAACACTCCCAGGACAGGTACAGCACGGGGTTAGATACAGAGTAAAGCTCCCTCTACACTGTCCCCATCAAACACTCCCAGGACAGGTACAGCACGGGTTTAGATACAGAGTAAATCTCCCTCTACACTGTCCCCATCAAACACTCCCAGGACAGGTACAGCACGGTGTTAGATACAGAGTAAAGCTCCCTCTAGACCGTCCCCATCAAACACTCCCAGGACAGGTACAGCACGGGGTTAGATACAGAGTAAAGCTCCCTCTTCACTGTCCCCATCAAACACTCCCAGACATGTACAGCACGGGGATAGATACAGAGTAAGGCTCCCTCTACACCGTCCCCATCAAACACTCCCAGGCCAGGTACAGCACGGGGTTAGATACGGAGTAAAGCTCCCTCGACACCGTCCCCATCAAACACTCCCGGGACAGGCACAGCACAGGGTTAGATACAGAGTAAAGCTCCCTCTACACTGCCCCATCAAACACTCCCAGGACAGGTACAGCACGGGGTTAGATAGAGAGTAAAGCTCCCTCTACACTGTCCCCATCAAACACTCCCAGAGCAGGTACAGCACGGGGTTAGATACAGAGTAAAGCTCCCTCTACACTGTCCCCATCAAACACTCCCAGGACAGGTACAGCACAGGGTTAGATACAGAGTAAAGCTCCTTCTACACTGTCCCCATCAAACACTCCCAGGACAGGTACAGCAGGGGGTTAGATACAGAGTAAAACTCCCTCTACACCGTCCCCATCAAACACTCCTAGGACAGGTACAGCACGGGGTTAGATACAGAGTAAAGCTCCCTCTTCACTGTCCCCATCAAACACTCCCAGGACATGTACAGCACGGGATTAGATGCAGAGTAAAGCTCCCTCTACACCGACCCCATCAAACACTCCCAGGCCAGGTACAGCACGGGGTGAGATACGGAGTAAAGCTCCCTCTACACCGTCCCCATCAAACACTCCCGGGACAGGCACAGCACGGGGTTAGATACAGACTAAATCTCCCTCTACACCGTCCCAATCAAACACTCCCAGGACAGGTCCAGCACGGGGTTAGATACAGAGTAAATCTCCCTCTACACTATCCCCATCAAACACTCCCAGAACAGGTACAGTACGGGGTTAGATACAGAGTAAAGCTCCCTCTACACTGCCCTATCAAAAACTCCCAGGACAGGTACAGCACGTGGTTAGATACAGAGTAAAGCTCCCTCTACACCGTCCCCATCAAACACTCCCAGGACATGTACAGCACGGGGTTAGATACAGAGTAAATCTCCGTCTACACTGTCCCCATCAAACACTCCCAGGACAGGTACAGCACGGGGTTAGATACAGAGTAAAGCTCTCTCTACACCAGCCCCATCAAACACTCCCAGGACAGGTACAGCACGGGGTTAGATACAGAGTAAAGCTCCCTCTACACTGTCCCCATCAAACACTCCCAGGACAGGTACAGCACGGGGTTAGATACAGAGTAAATCTCCCTCTACACTGTCCCCATCAAACACTCCCAGGACAGGTACTGCCCGGGGTTAGATACAGAGGAAAGCTCCCTCTACACCGTCCCGATCAGACACTCCCAGAACAGGTACAGCAGGGGGTTAGATACACAGTAAAGCTCCCTCTACACCATCCCCATCAAACACTCCCAGGACAGGTACAGCACAGGGTTAGATACAGAGTAAAGCTCCCTCTACACCGTCCCCATTAAACAATCCCAGGACAGGTACAGCACGGGGTTAGATACAGAGAAAAAGCTCCCTCTACACAGTCCCCATCAGACACTCCCAGGAAAGGTACAGCACGGGGTTCGATACAGAGTAAATCTCCCTCTACACTGTCCCCATCAAACACTCCCAGGACAGGTACAGCACGGGGTTAGATACAGAGTAAAGCTCCCTCTACACTGTCCCCATCAAACACTCCCAGGACAGGTACAGCACGGGTTTAGATACGGGGTAAACCTCCCTCTACACTGTCCCCATCAAACACTCCCAGGACAGGTACAGCACGGTGTTAGATACAGAGTAAAGCTCCCTCTACACCGTCCCCATCAAACACTCCCAGGAGAGGTACAGCACGGGGTTAGATACAGAGTAAAGCTCCCTCTTCACTGTCCCCATCAAACACTCCCAGCACATGTACAGCACGGGGTTAGATACAGAGTAAGGCTCCCTCTACACCGTCCCCATCAAACACTCCCAGGACAGGTACAGCACGGGGTTAGATACAGAGTAAAGCTCCCTCGACACCGTCCCCATCAAACACTCCCGGGACAGGCACAGCACGGGGTTAGATACAGAGTAAATCTCCATCTACACCGTCCCCATCAAACACTCCCAGGACAGGTACAGCACGGGGTTAGATACAGAGTAAATCTCCCTCTACACTATCCCCATCAAACACTCCCAGAACAGGTACAGTACGGGGTTAGATACAGAGTAAAGCTCACTCTACACTGCCCCATCAAACACTCCCAGGACAGGTACAGCACGGGGTTAGATGCAGAGTAAACTCCCTCTACACTGTCCCCATCAAACACTCCCAGAACAGGTACAGCATGGGGTTAGATACAGAGTAAAGCTCCCTCTACAGTGTCCCCATCAAACACTCCCAGGACAGGTACAGCACAGGGTTAGATACAGAGTAAAGCTCCTTCTACACTGTCCCCATCAAACACTCCCAGGACAGGTACAGCAGGGGGTTAGATACAGAGTAAAACTCCCTCTACACCGTCCCCATCAAACACTCCCAGGACAGGTACAGCACGGGGTTAGATACAGAGTAAAGCTCCCTCTTCACTGTCCCCATCAAACACTCCCAGGACATGTACAGCACGGGGTTAGATACAGAGTAAAGCTCCCTCTACACCGTCCCCATCAAACACTCCCAGGCCAGGTACAGCACGGGGTTAGATACGGAGTAAAGCTCCCTCTACACCGTCCACATCAAACACTCCCGGGACAGGCACAGCACGGGGTTAGATACAGAGTAAATCTCCCTCTACACCGTCCCAATCAAACACTCCAGGACAGGTACAGCACGGGGTTAGATACAGAGTAAATCTCCCTCTACACTATCCCCATTAAACACTCCCAGAACAGGTACAGTACGGGGTTAGATACAGAGTAAAGCTCCCTCTACACTGCCCCATCAAACACTCCCAGGACAGGTACAGCACGGGGTTAGATACAGAGTAAAGCTCCCTCTACACTGTCCCCATCAAACACTCCCAGGACATGTACAGCACGGGGTTAGATACAGAGTAAAGCTCCCTCTACACCGTCCCCATCAAACACTCCCAGGCCAGGTACAGCACGGGGTAAGATACGGAGTAAAGCTCCCTCGACACCGTCCCCATCAAACACTCCCGGGACAGGCACAGCACAGGGTTAGATACAGAGTAAAGCTCCCTCTACACTGCCCCATCAAACACTCCCAGGACAGGTACAGCACGGGGTTAGATACAGAGTAAAGCTCCCTCTACACTGTCCCATCAAACACTCCCAGAGCAGGTACAGCACGGGGTTAGATACAGAGTAAAGCTCCCTCTACACTGTCCATATCAAACACTCCCAGGACAGGTACAGCACAGGGTTAGATACAGAGTAAATCTCCCTCTACACCGTCCCATCAACCACTCCCAGGACAGGTACAGCACGGGGTTAGATGCAGAGTAAAGCTCCCTCTACACCGTCCCCATCAAACACTCCCAGGACAGGTACAGCACGGGGTTAGATACAGAGTAAAGCTCCCTCTACACTGTCCCCATCAAACACTCCCAGGACAGGTACAGCACGGGGTGAGATACAGAGTAAAGCTCTCTCTACACCAGCCCCATCAAACACTCCCAGGACAGGTACAGCACGGGGTTAGATACAGAGTAAAGCTCCCTCTACACTGTCCCCATCAAACACTCCCAGGACAGGTACAGCCCGGGGTTAGATACAGAGGAAAGCTCCCTCTACACCGTCCCGATCAGACACTCCCAGGACAGGTACAGCAGGGGGTTAGATACACAGTAAAGCTCCCTCTACACCATCCCCATCAAACACTCCCAGGACAGGTACAGCACGGGGTTAGATACAGAGTAAAGCTCCCTCTACACCGTCCCCATTAAACAATCCCAGGACAGGTACAGCACGGGGTTAGATACAGACTAAAGCTTCCTCTACACAGTCCCCATCAGACACTCCCAGGAAAGGTACAGCACGGGGTTCGATACAGAGTAAATCTCCCTCTACACTGTCCCCATCAAACACTCCCAGGACAGGTACAGCACGGGGTTAGATACAGAGTAAAGCTCCCTCTACACTGTCCCCATCAAACACTCCCAGGACAGGTACAGCACGGGTTTAGATACAGAGTAAATCTCCCTCTACACTGTCCCCATCAAACACTCCCAGGACAGGTACAGCACGGTGTTAGACACAAAGTAAAGCTCCCTCTACACCGTCCCCATCAAACACTCCCAGGACAGGTACAGCACGGGGTTAGATACAGAGTAAAGCTCCCTCTTCACTGTCCCCATCAAACACTCCCAGACATGTACAGCACGGGGATAGATACAGAGTAAGGCTCCCTCTACACCGTCCCCATCAAACACTCCCAGGCCAGGTACAGCACGGGGTTAGATACGGAGTAAAGCTCCCTCGACACCGTCCCCATCAAACACTCCCGGGACAGGCACAGCACAGGGTTAGATACAGAGTAAAGCTCCCTCTACACTGCCCCATCAAACACTCCCAGGACAGGTACAGCACGGGGTTAGATAGAGAGTAAAGCTCCCTCTACACTGTCCCCATCAAACACTCCCAGAGCAGGTACAGCACGGGGTTAGATACAGAGTAAAGCTCCCTCTACACTGTCCCCATCAAACACTCCCAGGACAGGTACAGCACAGGGTTAGATACAGAGTAAAGCTCCTTCTACACTGTCCCCATCAAACACTCCCAGGACAGGTACAGCAGGGGGTTAGATACAGAGTAAAACTCCCTCTACACCGTCCCCATCAAACACTCCTAGGACAGGTACAGCACGGGGTTAGATACAGAGTAAAGCTCCCTCTTCACTGTCCCCATCAAACACTCCCAGGACATGTACAGCACGGGATTAGATGCAGAGTAAAGCTCCCTCTACACCGACCCCATCAAACACTCCCAGGCCAGGTACAGCACGGGGTGAGATACGGAGTAAAGCTCCCTCTGCACCGTCCCCATCAAACACTCCCGGGACAGGCACAGCACGGGGTTAGATACAGACTAAATCTCCCTCTACACCGTCCCAATCAAACACTCCCAGGACAGGTCCAGCACGGGGTTAGATACAGAGTAAATCTCCCTCTACACTATCCCCATCAAACACTCCCAGAACAGGTACAGTACGGGGTTAGATACAGAGTAAAGCTCCCTCTACACTGCCCTATCAAAAACTCCCAGGACAGGTACAGCACGTGGTTAGATACAGAGTAAAGCTCCCTCTACACCGTCCCCATCAAACACTCCCAGGACATGTACAGCACGGGGTTAGATACAGAGTAAATCTCCCTCTACACTGTCCCCATCAAACACTCCCAGGACAGGTACAGCACGGGGTTAGATACAGAGTAAAGCTCTCTCTACACCAGCCCCATCAAACACTCCCAGGACAGGTACAGCACGGGGTTAGATACAGAGTAAAGCTCCCTCTACACTGTCCCCATCAAACACTCCCAGGACAGGTACAGCACGGGGTTAGATACAGAGTAAATCTCCCTCTACACTGTCCCCATCAAACACTCCCAGGACAGGTACTGCCCGGGGTTAGATACAGAGGAAAGCTCCCTCTACACCGTCCCGATCAGACACTCCCAGAACAGGTACAGCAGGGGGTTAGATACACAGTAAAGCTCCCTCTACACCATCCCCATCAAACACTCCCAGGACAGGTACAGCACAGGGTTAGATACAGAGTAAAGCTCCCTCTACACCGTCCCCATTAAACAATCCCAGGACAGGTACAGCACGGGGTTAGATACAGAGAAAAAGCTCCCTCTACACAGTCCCCATCAGACACTCCCAGGAAAGGTACAGCACGGGGTTCGATACAGAGTAAATCTCCCTCTACACTGTCCCCATCAAACACTCCCAGGACAGGTACAGCACGGGGTTAGATACAGAGTAAAGCTCCCTCTACACTGTCCCCATCAAACACTCCCAGGACAGGTACAGCACGGGTTTAGATACAGAGTAAACCTCCCTCTACACTGTCCCCATCAAACACTCCCAGGACAGGTACAGCACGGTGTTAGATACAGAGTAAAGCTCCCTCTACACCGTCCCCATCAAACACTCCCAGGAGAGGTACAGCACGGGGTTAGATACAGAGTAAAGCTCCCTCTTCACTGTCCCCATCAAACACTCCCAGCACATGTACAGCACGGGGTTAGATACAGAGTAAGGCTCCCTCTACACCGTCCCCATCAAACACTCCCAGGACAGGTACAGCACGGGGTTAGATACAGAGTAAAGCTCCCTCGACACCGTCCCCATCAAACACTCCCGGGACAGGCACAGCACGGGGTTAGATACAGAGTAAATCTCCATCTACACCGTCCCCATCAAACACTCCCAGGACAGGTACAGCACGGGGTTAGATACAGAGTAAATCTCCCTCTACACTATCCCCATCAAACACTCCCAGAACAGGTACAGTACGGGGTTAGATACAGAGTAAAGCTCACTCTACACTGCCCCATCAAACACTCCCAGGACAGGTACAGCACGGGGTTAGATGCAGAGTAAACTCCCTCTACACTGTCCCCATCAAACACTCCCAGAACAGGTACAGCATGGGGTTAGATACAGAGTAAAGCTCCCTCTACAGTGTCCCCATCAAACACTCCCAGGACAGGTACAGCACAGGGTTAGATACAGAGTAAAGCTCCTTCTACACTGTCCCCATCAAACACTCCCAGGACAGGTACAGCAGGGGGTTAGATACAGAGTAAAACTCCCTCTACACCGTCCCCATCAAACACTCCCAGGACAGGTACAGCACGGGGTTAGATACAGAGTAAAGCTCCCTCTTCACTGTCCCCATCAAACACTCCCAGGACATGTACAGCACGGGGTTAGATACAGAGTAAAGCTCCCTCTACACCGTCCCCATCAAACACTCCCAGGCCAGGTACAGCACGGGGTTAGATACGGAGTAAAGCTCCCTCTACACCGTCCACATCAAACACTCCCAGGACAGGCACAGCACGGGGTTAGATACAGAGTAAATCTCCCTCTACACCGTCCCAATCAAACACTCCCAGGACAGGTACAGCACGGGGTTAGATACAGAGTAAATCTCCCTCTACACTATCCCCATTAAACACTCCCAGAACAGGTACAGTACGGGGTTAGATACAGAGTAAAGCTCCCTCTACACTGCCCCATCAAACACTCCCAGGACAGGTACAGCACGGGGTTAGATACAGAGTAAAGCTCCCTCTACACTGTCCCCATCAAACACTCCCAGGACATGTACAGCACGGGGTTAGATACAGAGTAAAGCTCCCTCTACACCGTCCCCATCAAACACTCCCAGGCCAGGTACAGCACGGGGTAAGATACGGAGTAAAGCTCCCTCTACACCGTCCCCATCAAACACTCCCGGACAGGTACAGCACGGGGTTA
>JANJGN010002080.1:0-25000 GCA_026770705.1 Isurus oxyrinchus
CACTGAGCTCTCCCCTCCCTCTCTCCCCCTCCCTCTCTATAGTGACCCCCTACACTAATCTCTCCCCTCCCTCTCTCCCCCTCCCTCTCTATAGTGACCCCCTACACTAATCTCTCCCCTCCCTCTCTCCCCCTCCCTCTCTACAGTGACTCCCTACACTGACCTCTCCCCTCCCTCTCTCCCTCTCCCTCTCTATAGTGACTCCCTACACTGAGCTCTCCCCTCCCTCTCTCCCCCTCCCTCTCTACATTGACTCCCTACACTGACCTCTCCCCTCCCTCTCTCCCCCTCCCTCTCTACAGTGACTCCCTACACTGACCTCTCCCCTCCCTCTCCTCCCCTCCCTCTCTCCCCCTCCCTCTCTATAGTGACTCCCTTAACTGACCTCTCCCCTCCCTCTCTATAGTGACTCCCTACACTGACCTCTCTTCCCTCCCTCTCTCCCCCTCCCTCTCTACAGTGACTCCCTACACTGACCTCTCCCCTCCCTCTCTCCCCCTCCTCTCCACAGTGACCCCCAACACTGACCTCTCCCCTCCCGCTCTCCCCCTCCCTCTCCACAGTGACTCCCTACACTGAGCTCTCCCCTCCCTCTCTCCCCCTCCCTCTCCCCTCCCTCTCTCCCCCTCCCTCTCTATAGTGACTCCCTACACTGAGCTCTCCCCTCCCTCTCTCCCCCTCCCTGTCCACAGTGACTCCCTACACTGACCTCTCCCCTCCCTCTCTCCCCCTCCCTCTCTATAGTGACTCCCTACACTGAGCTCTCCCCCTCCCTCTCTACAGTGACTCCCTACACTGACCTCTCCCCTCCCTCTCTCCCCCTCCCTCTCTATAGTGACTCCCTACACTGAGCTCTCCCCTCCCTCTCTCCCCCTCCCTCTCTACAGTGACTCCCTACACTGACCTTTCCCCTCCCTCTCTCCCCCTCACTCTCTACAGTGAATCCCTACACTGACCTCTCCCCTCCCTCTCTCCCCTCCCTCTCTCCCCCTCCCTCTCTATAGTGACTCCCTTAACTGACCTCTCCCCTCCCTCTCTATAGTGACTCCCTACACTGACCTCTCCCCTCCCTCTCTCCCCCTCCCTCTCTATAGTGACTCCCTACACTGAGCTCTCCCCTCCCTCTCTCCCCCTCCCTCTCAACAGTGACTCCCTACACTGACCTCTCCCCTCCCTCTCTCCCCCTCCCTCTCTACAGTGACTCCCTACACTGACCTCTCCCCCTCCCTCTCTCCCCCTCCCTCTCTATAGTGACCCCCTACACTGACCTCTCCCCTCCCTCTCTCCCCCTCCCTCTCCACAGTGACGCCCTACACTGAGCTCTCCCCTCCCTCTCTCCCCCTCCCTCTCCAGTGTCTCCCTACACTGACCTCTCCCCTCCCTCTCTCCCCCTCCCTCTCTCCCCTTCCCTCTCCACAGTGACTCCCTACACTGACCTCTCCCCTCCCTCTCTCCCCCTCCCTCTCTACAGTGACTCCCTACACTGAGTTCTCCCCTCCCTCTCTCCCCCTCCCTCTCCACAGTGACTCCCTACACTGAGTTCTCCCCTCCCTCTCTCCCCCTCCCTCTCTACAGTGACTCCCTACACTGACCTCTCCCCTCCCTCTCTCCCCCTCCCTCGCTACAGTGACTCCCGACACTGACCTCTCCCCTCCCTCTCTCCCCCTCCCTCTCCAATGACTCCCTACACTGACCTCTCCCCTCCCTCTCTCCCCCTCCCGCTCCAGTGTCTCCCTACACTGACCTCTGTCCCCTCCCTCTCTCCCCCTCCCTCTCTATAGTGACCCCCTACACTGAACTCTCCCCTCCCTCTCTCCCCCTCCCTCTCCAGTGACTCCCTACACTGACCTCTCCCCTCCCTCTCTCCCCCTCCCTCTCTCCCCTTCCCTCTCCACAGTGACTCCCTACACTGACCTCTCCCCTCCCTCTCTCCCCCTCCCTCTCTACAGTGACTCCCTACACTGAGTTCTCCCCTCCCTCTCTCCCCCTCCCTCTCCACAGTGACTCCCTACACTGAGTTCTCCCCTCCCTCTCTCCCCCTCCCTCTCTACAGTGACTGCCTACAGTGACTTTTCCCCTCCCTATCTCCCCCTCCCTCTCTACAGTGACTCCCTACACTGAGTTCTCCCCTCCCTCTCTCCCCCTCCCTCTCCACGGTGACTCCCTACACTGACCTCTCCCCTCCCTCTCTCCCCCTCCCTCGCTACAGTGACTCCCGACACTGACCTCTCCCTCCCTCTCTCCCCCTCCCTCTCCAATGACTCCCTACACTGACCTCTCCCCTCCCTCTCTCCCCCTCCCGCTCCAGTGTCTCCCTACACTGACCTCTCTCCCCTCCCTCTCTCCCCCTCCCTCTCTATAGTGACCCCCTACACTGAACTCTCCCCTCCCTCTCTCCCCCTCCCTCTCCAGTGACTCCCTACACTGACCTGTCCCCTCCCTCTCTCCCCCTCCCTCTCTCCCCCCTCCCTCTCCACAGTGACCCCCTACACTGACCTTTCCCCTCCCGCTCTCCCCCCTCCCGCTCCACAGTGACTCCCTACACTGTCCTCTCCCCTCCCTCTCTCCCCCTCCCTCTCCACAGTGACTCCCTACACTGACCTCTCCCCTCCCTCTCTCCCCCTCCCTCTCCCCTCCCTCTCTACCCCTCCCTCTCTATAGTGACCCCCTACACTGAGCTCTCCCCTCCCTCTCTCCCATACCCTCTCTATAGTGACCCCCTACACTGAGCTCTCCCCTCCCTCTCTCCCCCTCCCTCTCCAGTGACCCCCTACACTGACCACCCCCCTCCCTCTCTCCCCCTCCCTCTCCAGTGTCTCCCTACACTGACCTCTCTCCCCTCCCTCTCTCCCCCTCCCTCTCTATAGTGACCCCCTACACTGAGCTCTCCCCTCCCTCTCTCCCCCTCCCTCTCCAGTGACCCCCTACGCTGACCACCCCGCTCCCTCTCTCCCCCTCCCTCTCTCCCCTCCCTCTCTCCCCGTCCCTCTCTACACTGACTCCCTACACTGACCTCTCCCCTCCCTCTCTCCCCCTCCCTCTCTACAGTGACTCCCTACACTGAGCTCTCCCCTCCCTCTCTCCCCCTCCCTCTCTATAGTGACCCCCTACACTAATCTCTCCCCTCCCTCTCTATAGTGACCCCCTACACTAATCTCTCCCCTCCCTCTCTCCCCCTCCCTCTCTACAGTGACTCCCTACACTGACCTCTCCCCTCCCTCTCTCCCTCTCTATTGTGACTCCCTACACTGAGCTCTCCCCTCCCTCTCTCCCCCTCCCTCTCTACAGTGACTCCCTACACTGACCTCTCCCCTCCCTCTCTCCCCCTCCCTCTCTACAGTGACTCCCTACACTGACCTCTCCCCTCCCTCTCTCCCCTCCCTCTCTCCCCCCTCCCTCTCTATAGTGACTCCCTTAACTGACCTCTCCCCTCCCTCTCTATAGTGACTCCCTACACTGACCTCTCTTCCCTCCCTCTCTCCCCCCTCCCTCTCTATAGTGACTCCCTACACTGACCTCTCCCCTCCCTCTCTCCCCCTCCCTCTCTATAGTGACTCCCTACACTGACCTCTCCCCTCCCTCTCTCCCCCTCCCTCTCTACAGTGACTCCCTACACTGACCTCTCTTCCCTCCCTCTCTCCCCCTCCCTCTCTACAGTGACTCCCTACACTGACCTCTCCCCTCCCTCTCTCCCCTCTCTATAGTGACTCCCTACACTGACCTCTCCCCTCCCTCTCTCCCCCTCCCTCTCTACAGTGACTCCCTACACTGACCTCTCCCCTCCCTCTCTCCCCTCTCTCTCTACAGTGACTCCCTACACTGACCTCTCTTCCCTCCCTCTCTCCCCCTCCCTCTCTACAGTGACGCCCTACACTGACCTCTCCCCTCCCTCTCTCCCCCTCCCTCTCCAGTGTCTCCCTACACTGACCTCTCCCCTCCCTCTCTCCCGTCCCTCTCTCCCCTTCCCTCTCCACAGTGACTCCCTACACTGACCTCTCCCCTCCCTCTCTCCCCCTCCCTCTCTACAGTGACTCCCTACACTGAGTTCTCCCCTCCCTCTCTCCCCCTCCCTCTCCACAGTGACTCCCTACACTGAGTTCTCCCCTCCCTCTCTCCCCCTCCCTCTCTACAGTGACTCCCTACACTGAGTTCTCCCCTCCCTATCTCCCCCTCCCCTCTCTACAATGACTCCCTACACTGAGTTCTCCCCGCCCTCTCTCCCCCTCCCTCTCCACGGTGACTCCCTACACTGACCTCTCCCCTCCCTCTCTCCCCCTCCCTCCCTCTCCACAGTGACTCCCTACACTGAGTTCTCCCCTCCCGCTCACCCCCTCCCTCTCTACAGTGACTCCCTACACTGAGGTCTCCCCTCCCTATCTCCCCCTCCCTCTCTACAGTGACTCCCTACACTGACCTCTCCCCTCCCTCTCTCCCCCTCCCTCTCTACAGTGACCTCTCCCCTCCCTCTCTCCCCCTCCCTCTCTATAGTGACTCACTACACTGACCTCTCCCCTCCCCTCTCTCCCCTCCCTCTCTCCCCCTCCCTCTCCAATGACTCCCTACACTGACCTCTCCCCTCGCTCTCTCCCCCTCCCTCTCTACAGTGACCCCCTACACTGACCTCTCTCCCCTCCCTCTCTCCCCCCCCTCTCTATAGTGACCCCCTACACTGAGCTCTCCCCTCCCTCTCTCCCCCCTCCCTCTCCAGTGACTCCCTACACTGACCTCTCCCCTCCCTCTCTCCCCCTCCTCTCCACAGTGACCCCCTACACTGACCTCTCCCCTCCCGCTCTCCCCCCTCCCTCTCCACAGTGACTCCCTACACTGTCCTCTCCCCTCCCTCTCTCCCCCTCCCTCTCCACAGTGACTCCCTACACTGAGCTCTCCCCTCCCTCTCTCCCCCTCCCTCTCCCCTCCCTCTCTCCCCCTCCCTCTCTATAGTGACTCCCTACACTGAGCTCTCCCCTCCCTCTCTCCCCCTCCTGTCCACAGTGACTCCCTACACTGACCTCTCCCCTCCCTCTCTCCCCCTCCCTCTCTATAGTGACTCCCTACACTGAGCTCTCCCCCTCCCTCTCTACAGTGACTCCCTACACTGACCTCTCCCCTCCCTCTCTCCCCCTCCCTCTCTATAGTGACTCCCTACACTGAGCTCTCCCTCCCTCTCTCCCCCTCCCTCTCTACAGTGACTCCCTACACTGACCTTTCCCCTCCCTCTCTCCCCCTCCCTCTCTACAGTGAATCCCTACACTGACCTCTCCCCTCCCTCTCTCCCCTCCCTCTCTCCCCCTCCCTCTCTATAGTGACTCCCTTAACTGACCTCTCCCCTCCCTCTCTATAGTGACTCCCTACACTGACCTCTCCCCTCCCTCTCTCCCCCTCCCTCTCTATAGTGACTCCCTACACTGAGCTCTCCCCTCCCTCTCTCCCCCTCCCTCTCAACAGTGACTCCCTACACTGACCTCTCCCCTCCCTCTCTCCCCCTCCCTCTCTACAGTGACTCCCTACACTGACCTCTCCCCTCCCTCTCTCCCCCTCCCTCTCTATAGTGACCCCCTACACTGACCTCTCCCCTCCCTCTCTCCCCCTCCCTCTCCAGTGTCTCCCTACACTGACCTCTCCCCTCCCTCTCTCCCCCTCCCTCTCTCCCCTTCCCTCTCCACAGTGACTCCCTACACTGACCTCTCCCCTCCCTCTCTCCCCCTCCCTCTCTACAGTGACTCCCTACACTGAGTTCTCCCCTCCCTCTCTCCCCCTCCCTCTCCACAGTGACTCCCTACACTGAGTTCTCCCCTCCCTCTCTCCCCCTCCCTCTCTACAGTGACTCCCTACACTGACCTCTCCCCTCCCTCTCTCCCCCTCCCTCGCTACAGTGACTCCCGACACTGACCTCTCCCCTCCCTCTCTCCCCCTCCCTCTCCAATGACTCCCTACACTGACCTCTCCCCTCCCTCTCTCCCCCTCCCGCTCCAGTGTCTCCCTACACTGACCTCTCTCCCCTCCCTCTCTCCCCCTCCCTCTCTATAGTGACCCCCTACACTGAACTCTCCCCTCCCTCTCTCCCCCTCCTCCTCCAGTGACTCCCTACACTGACCTCTCCCCTCCCTCTCTCCCCCTCCCTCTCTATAGTGACCCCCTACACTGAACTCTCCCCTCCCTCTCTCCCCCTCCCTCTCCAGTGACTCCCTACACTGACCTCTGCCCTCCCTCTCTCCCCCTCCCTCTCTCCCCCTCCCTCTCCACAGTGACCCCCTACACTGACCTCTCCCCTCCCGCTCTCCCCCTCCCGCTCCACAGTGACTCCCTACACTGTCCTCTCCCCTCCCTCTCTCCCCCTCCCTATCCACAGTGACTCCTACACTGACCTCTCCCCTCCTCTCTCCCCCTCCCTCTCCCCTCCCTCTCTACCCCCTCCCTCTCTATAGTGACCCCCTACACTGAGCTCTCCCCTCCCTCTCTCCCATACCCTCTCTATAGTGACCCCCTACACTGAGCTCTCCCCTCCCTCTCTCCCCCTCCCTCTCCAGTGACCCCCTACACTGACCACCCCCCCTCCCTCTCTCCCCCTCCCTCTCCAGTGTCTCCCTACACTGACCTCTCTCCCCTCCCTCTCTCCCCCTCCCTCTCTATAGTGACCCCCTACACTGAGCTCTCCCCTCCCTCTCTCCCCCTCCCTCTCCAGTGACCCCCTACGCTGACCACCCCCCCTCCCTCTCTCCCCCTCCCTCTCTCCCCTCCCTCTCTCCCCGTCCCTCTCTACACTGACTCCCTACACTGACCTCTCCCCTCCCTCTCTCCCCCTCCCTCTCTACAGTGACTCCCTACACTGAGCTCTCCCCTCCCTCTCTCCCCCTCCCTCTCTATAGTGACCCCCTACACTAATCTCTCCCCTCCCTCTCTCCCCCTCCCTCTCTATAGTGACCCCCTACACTAATCTCTCCCCTCCCTCTCTCCCCCTCCCTCTCTACAGTGACTCCCTACACTGACCTCTCCCCTCCTCCTCTCCCTCTCCCTCTCTATAGTGACTCCCTACACTGAGCTCTCCCCTCCCTCTCTCCCCCTCCCTCTCTACAGTGACTCCCTACACTGACCTCTCCCCTCCCTCTCTCCCCCTCCCTCTCTACAGTGACTCCCTACACTGACCTCTCCCCTCCCTCTCTCCCCTCCCTCTCTCCCCCTCCCTCTCTATAGTGACTCCCTTAACTGACCTCTCCCCTCCCTCTCTATAGTGACCTCCTACACTGACCTCTCTTCCCTCCCTCTCTCCCCCTCCCTCTCTATAGTGACTCCCTACACTGACCTCTCCCCTCCCTCTCTCCCCCTCCCTCTCTATAGTGACTCCCTACACTGACCTCTCCCCTCCCTCTCTCCCCCTCCCTCTCTACAGTGACTCCCTACACTGACCTCTCTTCCCTCCCTCTCTCCCCCTCCCTCTCTACAGTGACTCCCTACACTGACCTCTCCCCTCCCTCTCTCCCCTCTCTATAGTGACTCCCTACACTGACCTCTCCCCTCCCTCTCTCCCCCTCCCTCTCTACAGTGACTCCCTACACTGACCTCTCCCCTCCCTCTCTCCCCTCTCTCTCTACAGTGACTCCCTACACTGACCTCTCTTCCCTCCCTCTCTCCCCCTCCCTCTCTACAGTGACGCCCTACACTGACCTCTCCCCTCCCTCTCTCCCCCTCCCTCTCCAGTGTCTCCCTACACTGACCTCTCCCCTCCCTCTCTCCCGTCCCTCTCTCCCCTTCCCTCTCCACAGTGACTCCCTACACTGACCTCTCCCCTCCCTCTCTCCCCCTCCCTCTCTACAGTGACTCCCTACACTGAGTTCTCCCCTCCCTCTCTCCCCCTCCCTCTCCACAGTGACTCCCTACACTGAGTTCTCCCCTCCCTCTCTCCCCCTCCCTCTCTACAGTGACTCCCTACACTGAGTTCTCCCCTCCCTATCTCCCCCTCCCTCTCTACAATGACTCCCTACACTGAGTTCTCCCCTCCCTCTCTCCCCCTCCCTCTCCACGGTGACTCCCTACACTGACCTCTCCCCTCCCTCTCTCCCCCTCCCTCTCCACAGTGACTCCCTACACTGAGTTCTCCCCTCCCGCTCTCCCCCTCCCTCTCTACAGTGACTCCCTACACTGAGGTCTCCCCTCCCTATCTCCCCCTCCCTCTCTACAGTGACTCCCTACACTGACCTCTCCCCTCCCTCTCTCCCCCTCCCTCTCTACAGTGACCTCTCCCCTCCCTCTCTCCCCCTCCCTCTCTATAGTGACTCACTACACTGACCTCTCCCCTCCCTCTCTCCCCTCCCTCTCTCCCCCTCCCTCTCCAATGACTCCCTACACTGACCTCTCCCCTCCCTTTCTCCCCCTCCCTCTCTACAGTGACCCCCTACACTGACCTCTCTCCCCTCCCTCTCTCCCCCTCCCTCTCTATAGTGACCCCCTACACTGAGCTCTCCCCTCCCTCTCTCCCCCTCCCTCTCCAGTGACTCCCTACACTGACCTCTCCCCTCCCTCTCTCCCCCTCCTCTCCACAGTGACCCCCTACACTGACCTCTCCCCTCCCGCTCTCCCCCTCCCTCTCCACAGTGACTCCCTACACTGTCCTCTCCCCTCCCTCTCTCCCCCTCCCTCTCCACAGTGACTCCCTACACTGACCTCTCCCCTCCCTCTCTCCCCCTCCCTCTCCCCTCCCTCTCTCCCCCTCCCTCTCTATAGTGACCCCCTACACTGTGCTCTCCCCTCCCTCTCTCCCATACCCTCTCTATAGTGACCCCCTACACTGAGCTCTCCCCTCCCTCTCTCCCCCTCCCTCTCCAGTGACCCCCTACACTGACCACCCCCCTCCCTCTCTCCCCCTCCCTTTCCAGTGTCTCCCTACACTGACCTCTCTCCCCTCCCTCTCTCCCCCTCCCTCTCTATAGTGACCCCCTACACTGAGCTCTCCCCTCCCTCTCTCCCCCTCCCTCTCCAGTGACCCCCTACACTGACCACCCCCTCCCTCTCTCCCCCTCCCTCTCTCCCCTCCCTCTCTCCCCGTCCCTCTCTACACTGACTCCCTACACTGACCTCTCCCCTCCCTCTCTCCCCCTCCCTCTCTACAGTGACTCCCTACACTGAGCTCTCCCCTCCCTCTCTCCCCCTCCCTCTCTATAGTGACCCCCTACACTAATCTCTCCCCTCCCTCTCTCCCCCTCCCTCTCTATAGTGACCCCCTACACTAATCTTTCCCCTCCCTCTCTCCCACTCCCTCTCTACAGTGACTCCCTACACTGACCTCTCCCCTCCCTCTCTCCCCCCTCCCTCTCTATAGTGACCCCCTACACTAATCTCTCCCCTCCCTCTCTCCCCCTCCCTCTCCCCAGTGACTCCCTACACTGTCCTCTCTCCCCTCCCTCTCTACATTGACTCACTACACTGAGCTCTCCCCTCCCTCTCTCCCCCTCCCTCTCCACAGTGACTCCCTACACTGTCCTCTCTCCCCTCCCTCTCTCCCCCTCCCTCTCCAATGACTCCCTACACTGACCTCTCCCCTCCCTTTCTCCCCCTCCCTCTCTACAGTGACCCCCTACACTGACCTCTCTCCCCTCCCTCTCTCCCCCTCCCTCTCTATAGTGACCCCCTACACTGAGCTCTCCCCTCCCTCTCTCCCCCTCCCTCTCCAGTGACTCCCTACACTGACCTCTCCCCTCCCTCTCTCCCCCTCCTCTCCACAGTGACCCCCTACACTGACCTCTCCCCTCCCGCTCTCCCCCTCCCTCTCCACAGTGACTCCCTACACTGTCCTCTCCCCTCCCTCTCTCCCCCTCCCTCTCCACAGTGACTCCCTACACTGACCTCTCCCCTCCCTCTCTCCCCCTCCCTCTCCCCTCCCTCTCTCCCCCTCCCTCTCTATAGTGACCCCCTACACTGTGCTCTCCCCTCCCTCTCTCCCATACCCTCTCTATAGTGACCCCCTACACTGAGCTCTCCCCTCCCTCTCTCCCCCTCCCTCTCCAGTGACCCCCTACACTGACCACCCCCCTCCCTCTCTCCCCCTCCCTTTCCAGTGTCTCCCTACACTGACCTCTCTCCCCTCCCTCTCTCCCCCTCCCTCTCTATAGTGACCCCCTACACTGAGCTCTCCCCTCCCTCTCTCCCCCTCCCTCTCCAGTGACCCCCTACACTGACCACCCCCTCCCTCTCTCCCCCTCCCTCTCTCCCCTCCCTCTCTCCCCGTCCCTCTCTACACTGACTCCCTACACTGACCTCTCCCCTCCCTCTCTCCCCCTCCCTCTCTACAGTGACTCCCTACACTGAGCTCTCCCCTCCCTCTCTCCCCCTCCCTCTCTATAGTGACCCCCTACACTAATCTCTCCCCTCCCTCTCTCCCCCTCCCTCTCTATAGTGACCCCCTACACTAATCTTTCCCCTCCCTCTCTCCCACTCCCTCTCTACAGTGACTCCCTACACTGACCTCTCCCCTCCCTCTCTCCCCCCTCCCTCTCTATAGTGACCCCCTACACTAATCTCTCCCCTCCCTCTCTCCCCCTCCCTCTCCCCAGTGACTCCCTACACTGTCCTCTCTCCCCCTCCCTCTCTACATTGACTCACTACACTGAGCTCTCCCCTCCCTCTCTCCCCCTCCCTCTCCACAGTGACTCCCTACACTGTCCTCTCTCCCCCTCCCTCTCTACATTGACTCCCTACAGTGAGCTCTCCCCTCCCTCTCTCCCCCTCCCTCTCCACAGTGACTCCCTACACTGAGCTCTCCCCTCCCTCTCTCCCCCTCCCTCTCTACAGTGACTCCCTACACTGTCCTCTCTCCCCCTCCCTCTCTATAGTGACTCCCTACACTGACCTCTCCCCTCCCTCTCTCCCCCTCCCTCTCTACAGTGACTCCCTACACTGACCTCTCTCCTCCCTCTCTCCCCCTCCCTCTCTACAGTGACTACCTACACTGACCTTTCTCCCCCTCCCTCTCTATAGTGACTCCCTACACTGAGCTCTCTCCTCCCTCTCTCCCCCTCCCTCTCTACAGTGACTCCCTACACTGACCTCTCTGCCCTCCCTCTCTCACCCTCCCTCTCTACAGTGACCCCCTACACTGACCTCTCTTCCCTCCCTCTCTCCCCTCCCTCTCTATAGTGACTCCCTACACTGTCCTCTCTCCCCCTCCCTCTCTACAGTGACTCCCTACACTGAGCTCTCCCCTCCCTCTCTCCCCCTCCCTCTCTACAGTGACTCCCTACACTGACCTCTCCCCTCCCTCTCTCCCCCTCCCTCTCTACAGTGACTCCCTACACTGACCTCTCCCCACCCTCTCTCCCCTCCCTCTCTACAGTGACTCCCTACACTGACCTCTCCCCTCCCTCTCTCCCCTCCCTCTCCACAGTGACCCCCTACACTGACCTCTCCCCTCCCTCTCTCCCCCTCCCTCTCTACCGTGACTCCCTACACTGACCTCTCCCCTCCCTCTCTCCCCCTCCCTCTCTATAGTGACCCCCTTTACTGACCTCTTCCCTCCCTTTCTCCCCCTCATTCCCTGCCCTCTCTATACTGACTCCCTACACTGACTACTCTCCCCCCTCCCTCCCTTTTCTCCCCACCTCCACTCCCCTCCATAGTGACCCCCGACACTGACCTCTCTTCCCTCGCTCCCTCTCCATAGTGACCCCTGACACTGACCTCTCCCCTCCCTCTCTCCCCCCTCACTTCCTCCTCTCCCCACCTCCCCTCCCTCTCCAGTGACTCCCGACACTGACCTGTCCACTCCCTCTCTACAGTGACCCCCTACACTGAGCTCTCCCCTCCCTCTCCCCCCCCTCCCCCTCCCTCTCCACAGTGACCCCCTACACTGACCTCTCTTCCGTCACTCCCTCTCTCACCCCCTCCCTCTCCATAGTGACCCCCTACACTGACCTCTCTTCCCTCACTACCTCTTCCCTCTCCCTCTCCATAGTGAGCCCCTACACTGAGCTCTCTTCCCTCACTCCCTCTCTCACCCCCCTCCCTCTCCACAGTGACTCCCTACACTGAGCTCTCCCCTCCCGCTCTCCCTCCCTCTCCACAGTGACTCACTACACTGAGCTCTCCCCTCCCTCTCTCCCTCCCTCTCCACAGTCATTCCCTACACTGAGCTCTCCCCTCCTGCTCTCCCTCCCTCTCCAGTCACTCCCTACACTGAGCTCTCCCTCCCTCTCCACAGTCACTCCCTACACTGAGCTCTCCCCTCCCGCTCTCCCTCCCTCTCCACAGTGACTCACTACACTGAGCTCTCCCCTCCCGCTCTCCCGCCCTCTCCACAGTCAATCCCTACACTGAGCTCTCCCCTCCCGCTCTCCCTCCCTCTCCACAGTCACTTCCTACACTGAGCTCTCCCCTCCCGCTCTCCCTACCTCTCCACAGTGACTCCCTACACTGAGCTCTCCCCTCCCGCTCTCTCTCCCTCTCCACAGTCACTCCCTACACTGAGCTCTCCCCTCCCGCTCTCCCTCCCTCTCCACAGTGACTCCCTACACTGACCTCTCCCCTCCCGCTCTCCCTCCCTCTCCACAGTCACTCCCGACACTGAGCTCTCCCCTCCTGCTCTCCCTCCCTCTCCACAGTCACTCCCTACACTGAGCTCTCCCCTCCCGCTCTCCCTCCCTCTCCACAGTGACTCCCTACACTGAGCTCTCCCCTCCCTCTCTATAGTTACTCCCTACACTGACCTCTCCCCTCCCTCTCTACAGTGACTCCTTACACTGAGCTCTCCCCTCCCGCTCTCCCTCTCTCTCCACAGTGACTCCCTACACTGAGCTCTCCCCTCCCGCTCTCCCTCCCTCTCCACAGTCACTCCCTACACTGAGCTCTCCCCTCCTGCTCTCCCTCCCTCTCCACAGTCACTCCCTACACTGAGCTCTCCCCTCCCGCTCTCCCTCCCTCTCCACAGTGACTCCCTACACTGAGCTCTCCCCTCCCTCTCTCCCCTCCCTCTCTATAGTTACTCCCTACACTGACCTCTCCCCTCCCTCTCTACAGTGACTCCCTACATTGAGCTCTCCCCTCCCGCTCTCCCTCCCTCTCCACAGTGACTCCCTACACTGACCTCTCCCCTCCCGTTCTCCCTCCCTCTCCACAGTCACTCCCTTCACTGAGCTCTCCCCTCCCGCTCTCCCTCCCTCTCCAGTGACTCACTACACTGAGCTCTCCCCTCTGGCTCTCCCTCCCTCTCCACAGTGACTCCCTACACTGAGCTCCCCCCTCCCGCTCTCCCTCCCTCTCCACAGTCACTCCCTACACTGACCTCTCCCCTCCCTCTCTCCCCCTCCCTCTCTACAGTGACTCCCTACACTGACCTCTCCCCTCCCGCTCTCCCTCCCTCTCCACAGTGACTCACTACACTGAGCTCTCCCCTCCCGCTCTCCCTCCCTCTCTAGTGACTCCCTACACTGAGCTCTCCCCTCCCGCTCTCCCTCCCTCTCCACAGTGACTCCCTACACTGATCTCTCCCCTCCTGCTCTCCCTCCCTCTCCACAGTCACTCCCTACACTGAGCTCTCCCCTCCCGCTCTCCCTCGCTCTCCACAGTGACTCCCTACACTGAGCTCTCCCCTCCCGCTCTCCCTCCCTCTCCACAGTGACCCCCTACACTGAGCTCTCCCCTCCCGCTCTCCCTCCCTCTCCACAGTCACTCCCTACACTGAGCTCTCCCCTCCCGCTCTCCCTTCCCTCTCCACAGTGACTCCCTACAATGAGCTCCTCCCTCCCGCTCTCCCCCTCCCTCTCCACAGTCACTCCCTACACTGAGCTCTCCCCTCCCGCTCTCCCTCCCTCTCCACAGTGACTCCCTACACTGACCTCTCCCCTCCCGCTCTCCCTCCCTCTCCACAGTCACTCCCGACACTGAGCTCTCCCCTCCTGCTCTCCCTCCCTCTCCACAGTCCCTCCCTACACTGAGCTCTCCCCTCCCGCTCTCCCTCCCTCTCCACAGTGACTCCCTACACTGAGCTCTCCCCTCCCTCTCTATAGTTACTCCCTACACTGACCTCTCCCCTCCCTCTCTACAGTGACTCCTTACACTGAGCTCTCCCCTCCCGCTCTCCCTCTCTCTCCACAGTGACTCCCTACACTGAGCTCTCCCCTCCCGCTCTCCCTCCCTCTCCACAGTCACTCCCTACACTGAGCTCTCCCCTCCTGCTCTCCCTCCCTCTCCACAGTCACTCCCTACACTGAGCTCTCCCCTCCCTCTCTCCCCTCCCTCTCTATAGTTACTCCCTACACTGACCTCTCCCCTCCCTCTCTACAGTGACTCCCTACATTGAGCTCTCCCCTCCCGCTCTCCCTCCCTCTCCACAGTGACTCCCTACACTGACCTCTCCCCTCCCGTTCTCCCTCCCTCTCCACAGTCACTCCCTTCACTGAGCTCTCCCCTCCCGCTCTCCCTCCCTCTCCAGTGACTCACTACACTGAGCTCTCCCCTCTGGCTCTCCCTCCCTCTCCACAGTGACTCCCTACACTGAGCTCTCCCCTCCCGCTCTCCCTCCCTCTCCACAGTCACTCCCTACACTGACCTCTCCCCTCCCTCTCTCCCCCTCCCTCTCTACAGTGACTCCCTACACTGACCTCTCCCCTCCCGCTCTCCCTCCCTCTCCACAGTGACTCACTACACTGAGCTCTCCCCTCCCGCTCTCCCTCCCTCTCTAGTGACTCCCTACACTGAGCTCTCCCCTCCCGCTCTCCCTCCCTCTCCACAGTGACTCCCTACACTGAGCTCTCCCCTCCCGCTCTCCCTCCCTCTCCACAGTGACTCCCTACACTGAGCTCTCCCCTCCCGCTCTCCCTCCCTCTCCACAGTCACTCCCTACACTGAGCTCTCCCCTCCCGCTCTCCCTCCCTCTCCACAGTGACTCCCTACACTGAGCTCTCCCCTCACGCTCTCCCTCCCTCTCCACAGTGACCCCCTACACTGAGCTCTCCCCTCCCTCTCTCCCCTCCCTCTCTATAGTTACTCACTACACTGACCTCTCCCCTCCCTCTCTACAGTGACTCCCTACATTGAGCTCTCCCCTCCCGCTCTCCCTCCCTCTCCACAGTGACTCCCTACACTGACCTCTCCCCTCCCGTTCTCCCTCCCTCTCCACAGTCACTCCCTTCACTGAGCTCTCCCCTCCCGCTCTCCCTCCCTCTCCAGTGACTCACTACACTGAGCTCTCCCCTCTGGCTCTCCCTCCCTCTCCACAGTGACTCCCTACACTGAGCTCTCCCCTCCCGCTCTCCCTCCCTCTCCACAGTGACTCCCTACACTGACCTCTCCCCTCCCGCTCTCCCTCCCTCTCCACAGTCACTCCCGACACTGAGCTCTCCCCTCCTGCTCTCCCTCCCTCTCCACAGTCACTCCCTACACTGAGCTCTCCCCTCCCGCTCTCCCTCCCTCTCCACAGTGACTCCCTACACTGAGCTCTCCCCTCCCTCTCTATAGTTACTCCCTACACTGACCTCTCCCCTCCCTCTCTACAGTGACTCCTTACACTGAGCTCTCCCCTCCCGCTCTCCCTCTCTCTCCACAGTGACTCCCTACACTGAGCTCTCCCCTCCCGCTCTCCCTCCCTCTCCACAGTCACTCCCTACACTGAGCTCTCCCCTCCTGCTCTCCCTCCCTCTCCACAGTCACTCCCTACACTGAGCTCTCCCCTCCCGCTCTCCCTCCCTCTCCACAGTGACTCCCTACACTGAGCTCTCCCCTCCCTCTCTCCCCTCCCTCTCTATAGTTACTCCCTACACTGACCTCTCCCCTCCCTCTCTACAGTGACTCCCTACATTGAGCTCTCCCCTCCCGCTCTCCCTCCCTCTCCACAGTGACTCCCTACACTGACCTCTCCCCTCCCGTTCTCCCTCCCTCTCCACAGTCACTCCCTTCACTGAGCTCTCCCCTCCCGCTCTCCCTCCCTCTCCAGTGACTCACTACACTGAGCTCTCCCCTCTGGCTCTCCCTCCCTCTCCACAGTGACTCCCTACACTGAGCTCCCCCCTCCCGCTCTCCCTCCCTCTCCACAGTCACTCCCTACACTGACCTCTCCCCTCCCTCTCTCCCCCTCCCTCTCTACAGTGACTCCCTACACTGACCTCTCCCCTCCCGCTCTCCCTCCCTCTCCACAGTGACTCACTACACTGAGCTCTCCCCTCCCGCTCTCCCTCCCTCTCTAGTGACTCCCTACACTGAGCTCTCCCCTCCCGCTCTCCCTCCCTCTCCACAGTGACTCCCTACACTGATCTCTCCCCTCCTGCTCTCCCTCCCTCTCCACAGTCACTCCCTACACTGAGCTCTCCCCTCCCGCTCTCCCTCCCTCTCCACAGTGACTCCCTACACTGAGCTCTCCCCTCCCGCTCTCCCTCCCTCTCCACAGTGACCCCCTACACTGAGCTCTCCCCTCCCGCTCTCCCTCCCTCTCCACAGTGACTCCCTACACTGAGCTCTCCCCTCCCGCTCTCCCTTCCCTCTCCACAGTGACTCCCTACAATGAGCTCCTCCCTCCCGCTCTCCCCCTCCCTCTCCACAGTCACTCCCTACACTGAGCTCTCCCCTCCCGCTCTCCCTCCCTCTCCACAGTGACTCCCTACACTGACCTCTCCCCTCCCGCTCTCCCTCCCTCTCCACAGTCACTCCCGACACTGAGCTCTCCCCTCCTGCTCCCCCTCCCTCTCCACAGTCCCTCCCTACACTGAGCTCTCCCCTCCCGCTCTCCCTCCCTCTCCACAGTGACTCCCTACACTGAGCTCTCCCCTCCCTCTCTATAGTTACTCCCTACACTGACCTCTCCCCTCCCTCTCTACAGTGACTCCTTACACTGAGCTCTCCCCTCCCGCTCTCCCTCTCTCTCCACAGTGACTCCCTACACTGAGCTCTCCCCTCCCGCTCTCCCTCCCTCTCCACAGTCACTCCCTACACTGAGCTCTCCCCTCCTGCTCTCCCTCCCTCTCCACAGTCACTCCCTACACTGAGCTCTCCCCTCCCTCTCTCCCCTCCCTCTCTATAGTTACTCCCTACACTGACCTCTCCCCTCCCTCTCTACAGTGACTCCCTACATTGAGCTCTCCCCTCCCGCTCTCCCTCCCTCTCCACAGTGACTCCCTACACTGACCTCTCCCCTCCCGTTCTCCCTCCCTCTCCACAGTCACTCCCTTCACTGAGCTCTCCCCTCCCGCTCTCCCTCCCTCTCCAGTGACTCACTACACTGAGCTCTCCCCTCTGGCTCTCCCTCCCTCTCCACAGTGACTCCCTACACTGAGCTCTCCCCTCCCGCTCTCCCTCCCTCTCCACAGTCACTCCCTACACTGACCTCTCCCCTCCCTCTCTCCCCCTCCCTCTCTACAGTGACTCCCTACACTGACCTCTCCCCTCCCGCTCTCCCTCCCTCTCCACAGTGACTCACTACACTGAGCTCTCCCCTCCCGCTCTCCCTCCCTCTCTAGTGACTCCCTACACTGAGCTCTCCCCTCCCGCTCTCCCTCCCTCTCCACAGTGACTCCCTACACTGAGCTCTCCCCTCCCGCTCTCCCTCCCTCTCCACAGTGACTCCCTACACTGAGCTCTCCCCTCCCGCTCTCCCTCCCTCTCCACAGTCACTCCCTACACTGAGCTCTCCCCTCCCGCTCTCCCTCCCTCTCCACAGTGACTCCCTACACTGAGCTCTCCCCTCCCGCTCTCCCTCCCTCTCCACAGTGACCCCCTACACTGAGCTCTCCCCTCCCTCTCTCCCCTCCCTCTCTATAGTTACTCACTACACTGACCTCTCCCCTCCCTCTCTACAGTGACTCCCTACATTGAGCTCTCCCCTCCCGCTCTCCCTCCCTCTCCACAGTGACTCCCTACACTGACCTCTCCCCTCCCGTTCTCCCTCCCTCTCCACAGTCACTCCCTTCACTGAGCTCTCCCCTCCCGCTCTCCCTCCCTCTCCAGTGACTCACTACACTGAGCTCTCCCCTCTGGCTCTCCCTCCCTCTCCACAGTGACTCCCTACACTGAGCTCTCCCCTCCCGCTCTCCCTCCCTCTCCACAGTCACTCCCTACACTGACCTCTCCCCTCCCGCTCTCCCCCTCCCTCTCTACAGTGACTCCCTACACTGACCTCTCCCCTCCCGCTCTCCCTCCCTCTCCACAGTGACTCACTACACTGAGCTCTCCCCTCCCGCTCTCCCTCCCTCTCTAGTGACTCCCTACACTGAGCTCTCCCCTCCCACTCTCCCTCCCTCTCCACAGTGACTCCCTACACTGAGCTCTCCCCTCCCGCTCTCCCTCCCTCTCCACAGTCACTCCCTACACTGAGCTCTCCCCTCCCGCTCTCCCTCCCTCTCCACAGTCACTCCCTACACTGAGCTCTCCCCTCCTGCTCTCCCTCCCTCTCCACAGTGACTCCCTACACTGAGCTCTCCCCTCCTGCTCTCCCTCCCTCTCCACAGTGACCCCCTACACTGAGCTCTCCCCTCCCGCTCTCCCTCCCTCTCCACAGTGACTCCCTACACTGAGCTCTCCCCTCCCGCTCTCCCTTCCCTCTCCACAGTGACTCCCTACAATGAGCTCCTCCCTCCCGCTCTCCCCCTCCCTCTCCACAGTCACTCCCTACACTGACCTCTCCCCTCCCGCTTCCCTCCCTCTCCACAGTCACTCCGTACACTGACCTCTCCCCTCCCTTTCTCCCCTCCCTCTATATAGTGACCCCCTACACTGACCTCTCCCCTCCCTCTCTCCCCTCCCTCTCCACAGTCACTCCCTACACTGAGCTCTCCCCTCCCGCTCTCTCCCCCTCCCTCTCTACAGTCACTCGCTACACTGACCTCTCCCCTCCCTCTCTCCCCCTCCCTCTCCACAGTGACCCCCTACACTGAGCTCTCCCCTCCCGCTCTCCCTCCCTCTCCACAGTGACTCCCTACACTGACCTCTCCCCTCCCGCTCTCCCTCCCTCTCCACAGTCACTCCCTACACTGACCTCTCCCCTCCCGCTCTCCCTTCCCTCTCCACAGTGACTCCCTACACTGAGCTCTCCCCTCCCTCTCTCCCCTCCCTCTCTATAGTTACTCCCTACACTGACCTCTCCCCTCCCTCTCTACAGTGACTCCCTACATTGAGCTCTCCCCTCCCGCTCTCCCTCCCTCTCCACAGTGACTCCCTACACTGACCTCTCCCCTCCCGTTCTCCCTCCCTCTCCACAGTCACTCCCTTCACTGAGCTCTCCCCTCCCGCTCTCCCTCCCTCTCCAGTGACTCACTACACTGAGCTCTCCCCTCTGGCTCTCCCTCCCTCTCCACAGTGACTCCCTACACTGAGCTCTCCCCTCCCGCTCTCCCTCCCTCTCCACAGTCACTCCCTACACTGACCTCTCCCCTCCCTCTCTCCCCCTCCCTCTCTACAGTGACTCCCTACACTGACCTCTCCCCTCCCGCTCTCCCTCCCTCTCCACAGTAACTTACTACACTGAGCTCTCCCCTCCCGCTCTCCCTCCCTCTCTAGTGACTCCCTACACTGAGCTCTCCCCTCCCGCTCTCCCTCCCTCTCCACAGTGACTCCCTACACTGAGCTCTCCCCTCCCGCTCACCCTCCCTCTCCACAGTGACTCCCTACACTGAGCTCTCCCCTCCCGCTCTCCCTCCCTCTCCACAGTCACTCCCTACACTGAGCTCTCCCCTCCTGCTCTCCCTCCCTCTCCACAGTGACTCCCTACACTGAGCTCTCCCCTCCCGCTCTCCCTCCGCCTCCACAGTGACCCCCTACACTGAGCTCTCCCCTCCCGCTCTCCCTCCCTCTCCACAGTGACTCCCTACACTGAGCTCTCCCCTCCCGCTCTCCCTCCCTCTCCAGTGACTCACTACACTGAGCTCTCCCCTCCGGCTCTCCCTCCCTCTCCACAGTGACTCCCTACACTGACCTCTCCCCACCCGCTCTCCCTCCCTCTCCACAGTCACTCCCTACACTGACCTCTCCCCTCCCTCTCTCCCCCTCCCTCTCTACAGTGACTCCCTACACTGAGCTCTCCCCTCCCGCTCTCCCTCCCTCTCCACAGTGACTCCCTACACTGAGCTCTCCCCTCCCGCTCTCCCTCCCTCTCCACAGTGACTCCCTACACTGAGCTCTCCCCTCCCGCTCTCCCTCCCTCTCCACAGTCACTCCCTACACTGAGCTCTCCCCTCCTGCTCTCCCTCCCTCTCCACAGTGACTCCCTACACTGAGCTCTCCCCTCCTGCTCTCCCTCCCTCTCCACAGTGACCCCCTACACTGAGCTCTCCCCTCCCGCTCTCCCTCCCTCTCCACAGTGACTCCCTACACTGAGCTCTCCCCTCCCGCTCTCCCTTCCCTCTCCACAGTGACTCCCTACAATGAGCTCCTCCCTCCCGCTCTCCCCCTCCCTCTCCACAGTCACTCCCTACACTGACCTCTCCCCTCCCGCTTCCCTCCCTCTCCACAGTCACTCCGTACACTGACCTCTCCCCTCCCTTTCTCCCCTCCCTCTATATAGTGACCCCCTACACTGACCTCTCCCCTCCCTCTCTCCCCTCCCTCTCCACAGTCACTCCCTATACTGAGCTCTCCCCTCCCGCTCTCTCCCCCTCCCTCTCTACAGTCACTCGCTACACTGACCTCTCCCCTCCCTCTCTCCCCCTCCCTCTCCACAGTGACCCCCTACACTGAGCTCTCCCCTCCCGCTCTCCCTCCCTCTCCACAGTGACTCCCTACACTGACCTCTCCCCTCCCGCTCTCCCTCCCTCTCCACAGTCACTCCCTACACTGACCTCTCCCCTCCCGCTCTCCCTTCCCTCTCCACAGTGACTCCCTACACTGAGCTCTCCCCTCCCTCTCTCCCCTCCCTCTCTATAGTTACTCCCTACACTGACCTCTCCCCTCCCTCTCTACAGTGACTCCCTACATTGAGCTCTCCCCTCCCGCTCTCCCTCCCTCTCCACAGTGACTCCCTACACTGACCTCTCCCCTCCCGTTCTCCCTCCCTCTCCACAGTCACTCCCTTCACTGAGCTCTCCCCTCCCGCTCTCCCTCCCTCTCCAGTGACTCACTACACTGAGCTCTCCCCTCTGGCTCTCCCTCCCTCTCCACAGTCACTCCCTACACTGACCTCTCCCCTCCCTCTCTCCCCCTCCCTCTCTACAGTGACTCCCTACACTGACCTCTCCCCTCCCGCTCTCCCTCCCTCTCCACAGTAACTTACTACACTGAGCTCTCCCCTCCCGCTCTCCCTCCCTCTCTAGTGACTCCCTACACTGAGCTCTCCCCTCCCGCTCTCCCTCCCTCTCCACAGTGACTCCCTACACTGAGCTCTCCCCTCCCGCTCTCCCTCCCTCTCCACAGTGACTCCCTACACTGAGCTCTCCCCTCCCGCTCTCCCTCCCTCTCCACAGTCACTCCCTACACTGAGCTCTCCCCTCCTGCTCTCCCTCCCTCTCCACAGTGACTCCCTACACTGAGCTCTCCCCTCCCGCTCTCCCTCCCTCTCCACAGTGACCCCCTACACTGAGCTCTCCCCTCCCGCTCTCCCTCCCTCTCCACAGTGACTCCCTACACTGAGCTCTCCCCTCCCGCTCTCCCTCCCTCTCCAGTGACTCACTACACTGAGCTCTCCCCTCTGGCTCTCCCTCCCTGTCCACAGTGACTCCCTACACTGAGCTCTCCCCTCCCGCTCTCCCTCCCTCTCCACAGTCACTCCCTACACTGACCTCTCCCCTCCCTCTCTCCCCCTCCCTCTCTACAGTGACTCCCTACACTGACCTCTCCCCTCCCGCTCTCCCTCCCTCTCCACAGTGACTCACTACACTGAGCTCTCCCCTCCCGCTCTCCCTCCCTCTCTAGTGACTCCCTACACTGAGCTCTCCCCTCCCGCTCTCCCTCCCTCTCCACAGTGACTCCCTACACTGAGCTCTCCCCTCCCGCTCTCCCTCCCTCTCCACAGTGACTCCCTACACTGAGCTCTCCCCTCCCGCTCTCCCTCCCTCTCCACAGTCACTCCCTACACTGAGCTCTCCCCTCCTGCTCTCCCTCCCTCTCCACAGTGACTCCCTACACTGAGCTCTCCCCTCCTGCTCTCCCTCCCTCTCCACAGTGACCCCCTACACTGAGCTCTCCCCTCCCGCTCTCCCTCCCTCTCCACAGTGACTCCCTACACTGAGCTCTCCCCTCCCGCTCTCCCTTCCCTCTCCACAGTGACTCCCTACAATGAGCTCCTCCCTCCCGCTCTCCCCCTCCCTCTCCACAGTCACTCCCTACACTGACCTCTCCCCTCCCGCTTCCCTCCCTCTCCACAGTCACTCCGTACACTGACCTCTCCCCTCCCTTTCTCCCCTCCCTCTCTATAGTGACCCCCTACACTGACCTCTCCCCTCCCTCTCTCCCCTCCCTCTCCACAGTCACTCCCTACACTGAGCTCTCCCCTCCCGCTCTCTCCCCCTCCCTCTCTACAGTCACTCGCTACACTGACCTCTCCCCTCCCTCTCTCCCCCTCCCTCTCCACAGTGACCCCCTACACTGAGCTCTCCCCTCCCGCTCTCCCTCCCTCTCCACAGTGACTCCCTACACTGACCTCTCCCCTCCCGCTCTCCCTCCCTCTCCACAGTCACTCCCTACACTGACCTCTCCCCTCCCGCTCTCCCTTCCCTCTCCACAGTGACTCCCTACACTGAGCTCTCCCCTCCCTCTCTCCCCTCCCTCTCTATAGTTACTCCCTACACTGACCTCTCCCCTCCCTCTCTACAGTGACTCCCTACATTGAGCTCTCCCCTCCCGCTCTCCCTCCCTCTCCACAGTGACTCCCTACACTGACCTCTCCCCTCCCGTTCTCCCTCCCTCTCCACAGTCACTCCCTTCACTGAGCTCTCCCCTCCCGCTCTCCCTCCCTCTCCAGTGACTCACTACACTGAGCTCTCCCCTCTGGCTCTCCCTCCCTCTCCACAGTGACTCCCTACACTGAGCTCTCCCCTCCCGCTCTCCCTCCCTCTCCACAGTCACTCCCTATACTGACCTCTCCCCTCCCTCTCTCCCCCTCCCTCTCTACAGTGACTCCCTACACTGACCTCTCCCCTCCCGCTCTCCCTCCCTCTCCACAGTAACTTACTACACTGAGCTCTCCCCTCCCGCTCTCCCTCCCTCTCTAGTGACTCCCTACACTGAGCTCTCCCCTCCCGCTCTCCCTCCCTCTCCACAGTGACTCCCTACACTGAGCTCTCCCCTCCCGCTCTCCCTCCCTCTCCACAGTGACTCCATACACTGAGCTCTCCCCTCCCGCTCTCCCTCCCTCTCCACAGTCACTCCCTACACTGAGCTCTCCCCTCCTGCTCTCCCTCCCTCTCCACAGTGACTCCCTACACTGAGCTCTCCCCTCCCGCTCTCCCTCCCTCTCCACAGTGACCCCCTACACTGAGCTCTCCCTCCCTCTCCACAGTGACTCCCTACACTGAGCTCTCCCCTCCCGCTCTCCCTTCCCTCTCCACAGTGACTCCCTACAATGAGCTCCTCCCTCCCGCTCTCCCCCTCCCTCTCCACAGTCACTCCCTACACTGACCTCTCCCCTCCCGCTTCCCTCCCTCTCCACAGTGACTCCCTACACTGAACTCTCCCCTCCCGCTCTCCCTCCCTCTCACAGTCACTCCCTACACTGAGCTCTCCCCTCCTGCTCTCCCTCCCTCTCCACAGTCACTCCGTACACTGACCTCTCCCCTCCCTTTCTCCCCTCCCTCTCTATAGTGACCCCCTACACTGACCTCTCCCCTCCCTCTCTCCCCTCCCTCTCCACAGTCACTCCCTACACTGAGCTCTCCCCTCCCGCTCTCTCCCCCTCCCTCTCTACAGTCACTCGCTACACTGACCTCTCCCCTCCCTCTCTCCCCCTCCCTCTCCACAGTGACCCCCTACACTGAGCTCTCCCCTCCCGCTCTCCCTCCCTCTCCACAGTGACTCCCTACACTGACCTCTCCCCTCCCGCTCTCCCTCCCTCTCCACAGTCACTCCCTACACTGACCTCTCCCCTCCCGCTCTCCCTTCCCTCTCCACAGTGACTCCCTACACTGAGCTCTCCCCTCCCGCTCTCCCCTTCCCTCTCCAGTCACTCCCTACACTGAGCTCTCTCCTCCCGCTCTCCCTCCCTCTCCACAGTGACTCCCTACACTGAGCTCTCCCCTCCCGCTCTCCCTCCCTCTCCACAGTCACTCCCTACACTGAGCTCTCCCCTCCCGCTCTCCCTCCCTCTCCACAGTGACTCCCTACACTGACCTCTCCCCTCCCTTTCTCCCCTCCCTCTCTATAGTGACCCCCTACACTGACCTCTCCCCTCCCTCTCTCCCCTCCCTCTCCACAGTCACCCCCTACACTGAGCTCTCCCCTCCCGCTCTCTCCCCCTCCCTCTCTACAGTCACTCCCTACACTGACCTCTCCCCTCCCTCTCTCCCCCTCCCTCTCCACAGTGACCCCCTACACTGAGCTCTGCCCTCCCGCTCTCCCTCCCTCTCCACAGTGACTCCCTACACTGACCTCTCCCCTCCCACTCTCCCTCCCTCTCCACAGTCACTCCCTACACTGAGCTCTCCCCTCCCGCTCTCCCTCCCTCTCCACAGTCACTCCCTACACGGAGCTCTCCCCTCCCGCTCTCCCTCCCTCTCCACAGTGTCTCCCTACACTGAGCTCTCCCCTCCCGCTCTCCCTCCCTCTCTACAGTCACTCCCTACACTGACCTCTCCCCTCCCTCTCTCCCCTCCCTCTCTCTCCCTCCCTCTCCACAGTGACTCCCTACACTGAGCTCTCCCCTCCCGCTCTCTCCCCCCTCCCTCTCCACAGTCACTCCCTACACTGAGCTCTCCCCTCCCGCTCTCCCTCCCTCTCCACAGTCACTCCCTACACTGACCTCTCCCCTCCCTCTCTCCCCTCCCTCTCTCTCCCTCCCTCTCCACAGTGACTCCCTACACTGAACTCTCCCCTCCCGCTCTCCCTCCCTCTCCACAGTGTCTCCCTACACTGAGCTCTCCCCTCCCGCTCTCCCTCCCTCTCTACA
>JANJGN010002080.1:30000-88789 GCA_026770705.1 Isurus oxyrinchus
TGTATTTGAATTCAGGGGAGCGACGATTGTATTTGAATTCAGGGGAGCGACGATTGTATTTGAATTGAGTGGAGTGACGATTGTATTTGAATTGAGCGGAGCGACGATTGTATTTGAATTGAGTGGAGCGACGATTGTAGTTGAATTGAGTGGAGGGACGATTGTATTTGAATTGAGTGGAGGGACGATTGTAGTTGAATTGAGTGGAGGGACGATTGTATTTGAATTCAGGGGAGCGACGATTGTATTTGAATTCAGGGGAGCGACGATTGTATTTGAATTCAGGGGAGCGACGATTGTATTTGAATTCAGGGGAGCGACGATTGTATTTGAATTCAGGGGAGTGACGATTGTATTTGAATTGAGTGGAGCGACGATTGTATTTGAATTGAGTGGAGCGACGATTGTATTTGAATTGAGTGGAGTGACGATTGTATTTGAATTGAGTGGAGGGACGATTGTATTTGAATTGAGTGGAGTGACGATTGTATTTGAATGGAGTGGAGCGACGATTGTATTTGAATTGAGTGGAGGGACGATTGTATTTGAATTGAGTGGAGGGACGATTGTATTTGAATTGAGTGGAGGGACGATTGTATTTGAATGGAGTGGAGTGACGATTGTATTTGAATTGAGTGGAGCGACGATTGTATTTGAATGGAGTAGGGTGCTTGCCCCTTCCCCAACCTCCACCCTCCAAAATGAACAGACAATGATTCAGAAGAGAAGTCCTGTCCCACTAAACCAATACATCTGCGTCTTAGCCTAAGAACTGCAAACTTGAACAGGGTGAGATGGGGCTGAGGATGGCACCTGGGATCTTCTTTATGTTTGTGTGTGTGTTTGGAGTGTGTGTAAATGTGTGTGTATAAAACATGCTTTAAATCTGTACTTAATTTTCTAGTGAAATATAACTAATATCAATTTCTGGAAATAAATAGTTTAATTTTTCTAATATTTCCTAGTCTCCCTCTATGCCTTCATCAAACACTCCCAGGTCAGATCCAGCACGGGGTTAGATACAGAGTAAATCTCCCTCTACACTGTCCCCATCAAACACTCCCAGGACAGGTACAGCACGGGGTTAGATACAGAGTAAATCTCCCTCTACACTGTCCCCATCAAACACTCCCAGGACAGGTACAACACGGGGTTAGATACAGAGTAAATCTCCCTCTACACTGTCCCCATCAAACACTCCCAGGACAGGTACAGCACGGGGTTAGATACAGAGTAAATCTCCCTCTACACTGTCCCCATCAAACACTCCCAGGACAGGTACAGCACAGGGTTAGATACAGAGTAAATCTCCCTCTACACTGTCCCCATCAAACATTCCCAGGACAGGTACAGCACAGGGTTAGATACAGAGTAAATCTCCCTCTACACTGTCCCCATCAAACACTCCCAGGACAGGTACAGCACGGGGTTAGATACAGAGTAAATCTCCCTCGACAATGTCCCCATCAAACACTCCCAGGACAGGTACAGCACGGGGTTAGATACAGAATAAATCTCCCTCTACACTGTCCCCATCAAACACTCCCAGGACAGGTACAGCACGGGGTTAGATACAGAGTAAATCTCCCTCTACACTGTCCCCATCAAACTCTCCCAGCACAGGTACAGCACGGGGTTAGATACAGAGCAAATCTCCCTCTACACTGTCCCCATCAAACACTCCCAGGACAGGTATAGCACGGGGTTAGATACAGAGTAAATCTCCCTCTACACTGTCCCCATCAAACACTCTCAGGACAGGTACAGCACGGGGTTAGATACAGAGTAAATCTCCCTCTACACTGTCCCCATCAAACACTCCCAGGACAGGTACAGCACAGGGTTAGATACAGAGTAAATCTCCCTCTACACTGTCCCCATCAAACATTCCCAGGACAGGTACAGCACAGGGTTAGATACAGAGTAAATCTCCCTCTACACTGTCCCCATCAAACACTCCCAGGGCAGGTACAGCACGGGGTTAGATACAGAGTAAATCTCCCTCTACACTGTCCCCATCAAACCCTCCCAGGACCGGTACAGCACGGGTTTAGATACAGAGTAAAGCTCCCTCTACACTGTCCCCATCAAACACTCCCAGGACAGGTACAGCACGGGGTTACATACAGAGTAAATCTCCCTCTACACTGTCCCCATCAAACACTCCCAGGACAGGTACAGCACAGGGTTAGATACAGAGTAAATCTCCCTCTACACTGTCCCCATCAAACACTCCCAGGACAGGTACAGCACGGGGTTAGATACAGAGTAAATCTCCCTCTACACTGTCCCCATCAAACACTCCCAGGACAGGTACAGCACAGGGTTAGATACAGAATAAATCTCACTCTACACTGTCACACGCACTTTTATTTATTAACAGGATGTCAACATCGCTGGCAAGGCCAGCATTTATTGCCCATCCCTCAATGCCCCTTGAGAAGGTGGTGAACATTTGAGGGAGAGAGGAAGTTTAATGGGAACTTCGGAGCAGGTGTAGACCACTCAGCCCCTCGAGCCCTGCTCCCCCATTCAATAATATCCTGGCTGATCTGATTGTCACCCCAACCCCACATTCACGCCTCCCCCGATAACCTTTCACCCCCCCCCGCTTGTGAACCAAGAATCTATCCACCTCTGTCTTAACAATATGCAGAGACTCTGCTTCCCCCGCCTTCTGAGGGAGAGACTTCCAAAGTCTCACCAGCCTCTGGGAGAAAACATTTCTCCTCATCTCCGTCCTAAGGGGGTCACCCAGACTTTGGAACTCTCTCCCTCAGAAGGCGGGGGGAAGCAGAGTCTCTGAATATTGTTAAGACAAGAGGTGGATAGATTCTTGGTTAACGAAGGGGGGTGAAAGGTTATCGGGGTCGACGGGAATGTGGGGTTGGGGTGACAATCGGATCAGCCACGGGGTGTGGGTGGGATTGGGGTAGGGTTGGGGGTGGGGGTGGGATTGGGGTAGGGTTGGGGGTAGGGGTGGGGGTGTGGGTGGGATTGGGGTAGGGTTGGGGGTGGGGGTGGGATTGGGGTAGGGTTGGGGGTAGGGGTGGGGGTGTGGGTGGGATTGGGGTAGGGGTGGGGGTGTGGGTGGGATTGGGGTGGGTGTGGGGGGGGTTATTTAAGGAAGGACGTAACTGGGTTGGGAGGCCGTTCAGAGAAGGTTGACCGGACTCATCCCAGGAACGGGTGGGTTGTCTCGTGGGGAAAGGCTGGACAGGTTAGGCTCGTACCCGCCGGAGTTTAGAAGAGCGAGAGAGGCGACGGGATTGAGACCTTGAAGGACCCTGAGGGGGTTTTGGACCGGGTGGATGTGGAGAGAATGTTTCCTCTTGTGGGAGAATCTAGAACTCGGGGCGGGGGGTGGGGGTGGGTGGGCGGGGGGGGGGGTCACTGGTTAAAAATAAGGGGGTCACCCACCCATTTAGGACGGAGATGAGGTGAAATGTTTTCTCCCAGAGGCTGGTGAGACTTTGGAAGTCTCTCCCTCAGAAGGCGGGGGGAAGCAGAGTCTCTGCATATTGTTAAGACAAGAGGTGGATAGATTCTTGGTTCACAAGGTGGGGGGGGGGTGAAAGGTTAAAGGGGAGGGGTCAACGGGAATGTGGGGTTGGGGGTGACAATCAGATCGGCCAGCATCTTATTGAATGGGGGAGCGGGGCCCGAGGGGACGACTCCTGCTCTGAATCTGTATGCATGTGGGTATGGGGAGTGTTCCATCAGCCTCCTGCCTTGTACCTGGTGGCTGGTGGACTGGCTGCCACACCTGGAGCACCTTGGCTGGCTGCTGTGCCCCTGGAGGACTACATCTCCCAGCGGGCACCGCGAAGCAACGACGTCACCCCCCCCACCACCACCACCACCACCACCACCACGACGGCGCGCAGGCGGACTGACACCACCGACGTCATCGGTGACGCGTGGAACCAGACCAAGCCCCCCCGCCACGCACCGCTACGCATGCGCGGTTCCGCCGCCCGCCCGCCCCAAACCATCGCATCGGATCCGACGCATGCGCATTGGTGGAAGAGGGGGGGGGGAGGGGCAACCGCTTTCCGAGAAGAGCCAAAGCGGCCGGGGAACCGCCGGAAATGTCCGTTCAGTGAGTCGGGTGTTTTTTTTTTTGGCTTTCCTTCCCCTGCTTAAATCTTACACCGCGTGTCGGCGACATCCCCGTGCAGACGTTCGGTTGGTTTTGGCCGTGAGAACGGTCGGGATTGCTGACGCCCCGCGTGGGTGACGCAACGCGCCGGCGCAATGGCGAAGGGGGGGGCGGGGAGGTGGGGGAGGGGTGGGGGAGAGAGACAGAGAGAGACGCTGCCCGATTACGCAGGCGCAATGCCGATGAGGGAGGGTGGGGGTGGCGGGGAGAGAGACGCTGTGCTGTATTGCGCAGGCGCAAGGGCGAGGTGGGGGGGCGGGGAAAGAGAGGGAGAGGGAGACGCTGCCGTAAGGCGCATGCGTAGCGGGGGGGGGGGGGGGGGAATCTCGAGTCCGGGTATTGCTGCGCAGGCGCAGGGTTGGGGGACGGCGCCCAGCCCCGCCCCGCCCCCCTTCATGGCACCCTTTGTCGGCCTGCGCAGGCGCAGTGGAGACAGACACATTTCCCCACTCCATACCCTCCCACTGGTTCTCCTTGTTCCATGAGCCTGCAGTCTCCAAACTCCACGGCAAAGCACGGGGATGTTGACTTACCGTCCGCCGCCCCCCCCACCCCCGCCAATCCCTGCTGCTCCCACCCCTCAGCCCAAAGGTTCAGGCAGGGCCAGGCTTGACCCCAGTTCCCAAACTCCCCTTTGAACCTCGGGCGACTTGCCCCGCCCCCCCCAAGTTGGCGCAGGTCAAGTGGGAGGGCAGGGGTGGGGCCGGCGGTGAAGGGCGTAGCGTGGGGGGGGGGGTCAGGCCCTGAGCAAACTCACCGAGAGGGAGGCCCCCCAGCTCCCCTGTCCCGGCGGCAGACCCAGGTCCGCCCTCCCGCCAGGGTCCAGTCCGAGGGCCTTCAGGGCGGTCAGCTACGTCGCTGCGCCCGCGGCCCAGCGCAGCTTCCCGCAGGCCCCCGCACCGCGATTCCCCGGACGGCGAGGCGCCGCACCGCCTCGGCCTAGGGAGGTCCGGAGCGCCGTCCCCCTCCTGCTGGCTGGGGAACGGCACGAACAGGCCGTCTCCCAAGGCACCAGAGCGGCGGCTGAATACACCGAACCCGTTTAGGTCAATCACTCGAAAGATTACTCCCAACGGCACTCCATTCAAATATATTCAACTCCCCCACTCCATTTAAATACAATCACCTCCCCCACTCCATTCAAATACAATCATCTCCCCCACTCCATTCAAATACAATCACCTCCCCCACTCCATTCAAATACAATCATCTCCCCCACTCCATTCAAATACAATCACCTCCCCCACTCCATTCAAATACAATCATCTCCCCCACTCCATTCAAATACAATCATCTCCCCCACTCCATTCAAATACAATCACCTCCCCCACTCCATTCAAATACAATCATCTCCCCCACTCCATTCAAATACAATCACCTCCCCCACTCCATTCAAATACAATCATCTCCCCCACTCCATTCAAATACAATCATCTCCCCCACTCCATTCAAATACAATCACCTCCCCACTCCATTCAAATACAATCATCTCCCCCACTCCATTCAAATACAATCACCTCCCCCACTCCATTCAAATACAATCATCTCCCCCACTCCATTCAAATATATTAATCTCCCCCACTCCATTCAAATATATTCATCTCCCCCACTCCATTCAAATACAATCATCTCCCCCACTCCATTCAAATATATTCATCTCCCCCACTCCATTCAAATACAATCACCTCCCCCACTCCATTCAAATACAATCACCTCCCCCACTCCATTCAAATACAATCACCTCCCCCACTCCATTCAAATACAATCATCTCCCCCACTCCATTCAAATACAATCATCTCCCTCACTCCATTCAAATACAATCACCTCCCCCACTCCATTCAAATATATTCATCTCCCCCACTCCACTCAAATATATTCATCTCCCCCACTCCATTCAAATACAATCACCTCCCCCACTCCATTCAAATACAATCACCTCCCCCACTCCATTCAAATACAATCACCTCCCCCACTCCATTCAAATACAATCGTCTCCCCCACTCCATTCAGGTACAATCATCTCCCCCACTCCATTCAAATACAATCATCTCCCCCACTCCATTCAAATATATTCATCTCCCCCACTCCATTCCGGTACAATCACCTCCCCCACTCCATTCAAATACAATCATCTCCCCCACTCCATTCAAATATATTCATCTCCCCCACTCCATTCAGGTACAATCATCTCCCCCACGCCATTCAAATACAATCATCTCCCCCACTCCATTCAAATATATTCATCTCCCCCACTCCATTCAGGTACAATCATCTCCCCCACTCCATTCAAATACAATCATCTCCCCCACTCCATTCAAATACAATCATCTCCCCCACTCCATTCAAATACAATCATCTCGCCCACTCCATTCAAATACAATCCTCTCCCTCACTCCATTCAAGTACAATCACCTCCCTCACTCCGTTCAAATACAATCATCTCCCCCACTCCATTCAAATACAATCATCCTCCCCCACTCCATTCAAATACAATCACCTCCCCCACTCCATTCAAATACAATCACCTCCCCCACTCCATTCAAATACAATCACCTCCCTCACTCCATTCAAATAAAATCAGCTCCCCCACTCCATTCAAATACAATCACCTCCCCGACTCCATTCAAATACAATCATCTCCCTCACTCCATTCAAATACAATCACCTCCCCCACTCCATTCAAATACAATCACCTCCCCCACTCCATTCAAATACAATCACCTCCCCCACTCCATTCATATACAATCACCTCCCCCACTCCATTCAAATACAATCATCTCCCTCACTCCATTCAGATATATTCATCTCCCCCACTCCATTCAGGTACAATCACCTCCCCCACTCCATTCCAATACAATCACCTCCCCCACTCCATTCAAATACAATCACCTCCCCCACTCCATTCAAATACAATCACCTCCCCCACTCCATTCAAATACAATCACCTCCCCCACTCCATTCAAATATATTCATCTCCCCCACTCCATTCAGGTACAATCACCTCCCCCACTCCATTCAAATACAATCACCTCCCCCACTCCATTCAAATACAATCACCTCCCCCACTCCATTCAAATACAATCACCTCCCTCACTCCATTCAAATACAATCACCTCCCCCACTCCATTCAAATACAATCACCTCCCCCACTCCATTCAAATACAATCACCTCCCCCACTCCATTCAAATACAATCACCTCCCCCACTCCATTCAAATACAATCACCTCCCCCACTCCATTCAGGTATAATCATCTCCCCCACTCCATTCAAATACAATCATCTCCCCCACTCCATTCAAATATATTCATCTCCCCCACTCCATTCCGGTACAATCACCTCCCCCACTCCATTCAAATACAATCATCTCCCCCACTCCATTCAAATATATTCATCTCCCCCACTCCATTCAGGTACAATCATCTCCCCCCACTCCATTCAAATACAATCATCTCCCCCACTCCATTCAAATATATTCATCTCCCCCACTCCATTCAGGTACAATCATCTCCCCCACTCCATTCAAATACAATCATCTCCCCCACTCCATTCAAATACAATCCCCTCCCTCACTCCAATCAAGAACAATCATCTCCCCCACTCCATTCAAATACAATCACCTCCCCCACTCCATTCAAATACAATCACCTCCCCCACTCCATTCAAATACAATCACCTCCCTCACTCCATTCAAATACAATCAGCTCCCCCACTCCATTCAAATACAATCAGCTCCCCCACTCCATTCAAATACAATCATCTCCCTCACTCCATTCAAATACAATCACCTCCCCCACTCCATTCAAATACAATCACCTCCCCCACTCCATTCAAATACAATCATCTCCCCCAGTCCATTCAAATACAATCACCTCCCCCACTCCATTCAAATACAATCATCTCCCTCACTCCATTCAAATACAATCATCTCCCCCACTCCATTCAAATACAATCATCTCCCCCACTACATTCAGGTACAATCACCTCCCCCACTCCATTCATATACAATCACCTCCCCCACTCCATTCAAATACAATCATCTCCCTCACTCCATTCAAATATATTCATCTCCCCCACTCCATTCAGGTACAATCACCTCCCCCACTCCATTCCAATACAATCACCTCCCCCACTCCATTCAAATACAATCACCTCCCCCACTCCATTCAAATACAATCACCTCCCCCACTCCATTCAAATACAATCACCTCCCCCACTCCATTCAAATACAATCACCTCCCCCACTCCATTCAAATACAATCACCTCCCCCACTCCATTCAAATACAATCACCTCCCCCACTCCATTCAAATACAATCACCTCCCCCACTTCATTCAAATACAATCACCTTCCCCATTCCATTCAAATATATTCATCTCCCCCACTCCATTCAGGTACAATCACCTCCCCCACTCCATTCAAATACAATCACCTCCCCCATCCATTGAAATACAATCATCTCCTTCACTCCATTCAAATACAATCACCTCCCTCACTCCATTCAAATACAATCATCTCGCCCACTCCATTCAAATACAATCACCTCCCCCAGTCCATTCAAATACAATCACCTCCCCCACTCCATTCAAATACAATCATCTCCCTGTCTCCGTTCAAATACAAACACCACCCCCACTCCATTCAAATGCAATCACCTCCCTCACTCCATTCAAATACAATCACCTCCCCCACTCCATTCAAATACAATCACCTCCCCCACTCCATTCAAATACAATCACCTCCCTCACCTCCATTCAAATACAATCATCTCCCCAACTCCATTCAAATACAATCATCTCCCCCACTCCATTCAAATACAATCATCTCCCCCACTCCATTCAAATACAATCACCTCCCCCACTCCATTCAAATACAATCATCTCCCTCACTCCATTCAAATACAATCACCTCCCCCACTCCATTCAAATACAATCACCTCCCCCACTCCATTCAAATACAATCATCTCCCCCACTCCATTCAAATACAATCACCTCCCCCACTCCATTCAAATACAATCATCTCCCTCACTCCATTCAAATATATTCATCTCCCCCATTCCATTCATGTACAATCACCTCCCCCACTCCATTCAAATATATTCATCTCCCCCACTCCATTCAGGTACAATCATCTCCCCCACTCCATTCAAATACAATCATCTCCCCCACTCCATTCAAATATATTCATCTCCCCCACTCCATTCAGGTACAATCATTTCCCCAATCCATTCAAATACAATCATCTCCCCCACTCCATTCAAATACAATCCCCTCCCTCACTCCAATCAAGTACAATCATCTCCCCCACTCCATTCAAATACAATCATCTCCCCCACTCCATTCAAATACAATCACCTCCCCCACTCCATTCAAATACAATCACCTCCCCCACTCCATTCAAATACAATCACCTCCCTCACTCCATTCAAATACAATCAGCTCCCCCACTCCATTCAAATACAATCATCTCCCCCACTCCATTCAAATATATTCATCTCCCCCACTCCATTCAGGTACAATCATCTCCCCCACTCCATTCAAATACAATCATCTCCCCCACTCCATTCAAATACAATCCCCTCCCTCACTCCAATCAAGTACAATCATCTCCCCCACTCCATTCAAATACAATCATCTCCCCCACTCCATTCAAATACAATCACCTCCCCCACTCCATTCAAATACAATCACCTCCCCCACTCCATTCAAATACAATCACCTCCCCCACTCCATTCAAATACAATCAGCTCCCCCACTCCATTCAAATACAATCACCTCCCCCACTCCATTCAAATACAATCACCTCCCCCACTCCATTCAAATATATTCATCTCCCCCACTCCATTCAGGTACAATCACCTCCCCCACTCCATTCAAATACAATCACCTCCCTCACTCCATTCAAATACAATCACCTCCCCCACTCCATTCAAATACAATCACCTCCCTCACTCCATTCAAATACAATCAGCTCCCCCCACTCCATTCAAATACAATCACCTCCCCCACTCCATTCAAATACAATCATCTCCCTCACTCCATTCAAATACAATCACCTCCCCCACTCCATTCAAATACAATCACCTCCCCCTCTCCATTCAAATACAATCACCTCCCCCACTCCATTCAAATACAATCGTCTCCCCCACTCCATTCAGGTACAATCATCTCCCCCACTCCATTCAAATACAATCATCTCCCCCACTCCATTCAAATATATTCATCTCCCCCACTCCATTCCGGTACAATCACCTCCCCCACTCCATTCAAATACAATCATCTCCCCCACTCCATTCAAATATATTCATCTCCCCCACTCCATTCAGGTACAATCATCTCCCCCACGCCATTCAAATACAATCATCTCCCCCACTCCATTCAAATACAATCATCTCCCCCACTCCATTCAAATACAATCATCTCCCCCACTCCATTCAAATACAATCATCTCGCCCACTCCATTCAAATACAATCCTCTCCCTCACTCCATTCAAGTACAATCACCTCCCTCACTCCGTTCAAATACAATCATCTCCCCCACTCCATTCAAATACAATCATCCTCCCCCACTCCATTCAAATACAATCACCTCCCCCACTCCATTCAAATACAATCACCTCCCCCACTCCATTCAAATACAATCACCTCCCTCACTCCATTCAAATAAAATCAGCTCCCCCACTCCATTCAAATACAATCACCTCCCCGACTCCATTCAAATACAATCATCTCCCTCACTCCATTCAAATACAATCACCTCCCCCACTCCATTCAAATACAATCACCTCCCCCACTCCATTCAAATACAATCATCTCCCCCAGTCCATTCAAATACAATCACCTCCCCCACTCCGTTCAAATACAATCATCTCCCTCACTCCATTCAAATACAATCATCTCCCCCACTCCATTCAAATACAATCATCTCCCCCACTACATTCAGGTACAATCACCTCCCCCACTCCATTCATATACAATCACCTCCCCCACTCCATTCAAATACAATCATCTCCCTCACTCCATTCAGATATATTCATCTCCCCCACTCCATTCAGGTACAATCACCTCCCCCACTCCATTCCAATACAATCACCTCCCCCACTCCATTCAAATACAATCACCTCCCCCACTCCATTCAAATACAATCACCTCCCCCACTCCATTCAAATACAATCACCTCCCCCACTCCATTCAAATATATTCATCTCCCCCACTCCATTCAGGTACAATCACCTCCCCCACTCCATTCAAATACAATCACCTCCCCCACTCCATTCAAATACAATCACCTCCCCCACTCCATTCAAATACAATCACCTCCCTCACTCCATTCAAATACAATCACCTCCCCCACTCCATTCAAATACAATCACCTCCCCCACTCCATTCAAATACAATCACCTCCCCCACTCCATTCAAATACAATCACCTCCCCCACTCCATTCAAATACAATCACCTCCCCCACTCCATTCAGGTATAATCATCTCCCCCACTCCATTCAAATACAATCATCTCCCCCACTCCATTCAAATATATTCATCTCCCCCACTCCATTCCGGTACAATCACCTCCCCCACTCCATTCAAATACAATCATCTCCCCCACTCCATTCAAATATATTCATCTCCCCCACTCCATTCAGGTACAATCATCTCCCCCACTCCATTCAAATACAATCATCTCCCCCACTCCATTCAAATATATTCATCTCCCCCACTCCATTCAGGTACAATCATCTCCCCCACTCCATTCAAATACAATCATCTCCCCCACTCCATTCAAATACAATCCCCTCCCTCACTCCAATCAAGAACAATCATCTCCCCCACTCCATTCAAATACAATCATCTCCCCCACTACATTCAAATACAATCACCTCCCCTACTCCATTCAAATACAATCACCTCCCCCACTCCATTCAAATACAATCACCTCCCTCACTCCATTCAAATACAATCAGCTCCCCCACTCCATTCAAATACAATCACCTCCCCCACTCCATTCAAATACAATCATCTCCCTCACTCCATTCAAATACAATCACCTCCCCCACTCCATTCAAATACAATCACCTCCCCCACTCCATTCAAATACAATCATCTCCCCCAGTCCATTCAAATACAATCACCTCCCCCACTCCATTCAAATACAATCATCTCCCTCACTCCATTCAAATACAATCATCTCCCCCACTCCATTCAAATACAATCATCTCCCCCACTACATTCAGGTACAATCACCTCCCCCACTCCATTCATATACAATCACCTCCCCCACTCCATTCAAATACAATCATCTCCCTCACTCCATTCAAATATATTCATCTCCCCCACTCCATTCAGGTACAATCACCTCCCCCACTCCATTCCAATACAATCACCTCCCCCACTCCATTCAAATACAATCACCTCCCCCACTCCATTCAAATACAATCACCTCCCCCACTCCATTCAAATACAATCACCTCCCCCACTCCATTCAAATACAATCACCTCCCCCACTCCATTCAAATACAATCACCTCCCCCACTCCATTCAAATACAATCACCTCCCCCACTCCATTCAAATACAATCACCTCCCCCACTTCATTCAAATACAATCACCTCCCCCACTCCATTCAAATATATTCATCTCCCCCACTCCATTCAGGTACAATCACCTCCCCCACTCCATTCAAATACAATCACCTCCCCCATCCATTGAAATACAATCATCTCCTTCACTCCATTCAAATACAATCACCTCCCTCACTCCATTCAAATACAATCATCTCGCCCACTCCATTCAAATACAATCACCTCCCCCAGTCCATTCATATACAATCACCTCCCCCAGTCCATTCAAATACAATCACCTCCCCCACTCCATTCAAATACAATCATCTCCCTGTCTCCGTTCAAATACAAACACCACCCCCACTCCATTCAAATGCAATCACCTCCCTCACTCCATTCAAATACAATCACCTCCCCCACTCCATTCAAATACAATCACCTCCCCCACTCCATTCAAATACAATCACCTCCCTCACTCCATTCAAATACAATCATCTCCCCAACTCCATTCAAATACAATCATCTCCCCCACTCCATTCAAATACAATCATCTCCCCCACTCCATTCAAATACAATCACCTCCCCCACTCCATTCAAATACAATCATCTCCCTCACTCCATTCAAATACAATCACCTCCCCCACTCCATTCAAATACAATCACCTCCCCCACTCCATTCAAATACAATCATCTCCCCCACTCCATTCAAATACAATCACCTCCCCCACTCCATTCAAATACAATCATCTCCCTCACTCCATTCAAATACAATCATCTCCCCCACTCCATTCAAATACAATCATCTCCCCCACTACATTCAGGTACAATCACCTCCCCCACTCCATTCATGTACAATCACCTCCCCCACTCCATTCAAATACAATCATCTCCCTCACTCCATTCAAATATATTCATCTCCCCCACTCCATTCAGGTACAATCACCTCCCCCACTCCATTCAAATACAATCACCTCCCCCACTCCATTCAAATACAATCACCTCCCCCACTCCATTCAAATACAATCATCTCCCCCACTCCATTCAAATATATTCATCTCCCCCACTCCATTCAGGTACAATCATCTCCCCCACTCCATTCAAATACAATCATCTCCCCCACTCCATTCAAATATATTCATCTCCCCCACTCCATTCAGGTACAATCATTTCCCCAATCCATTCAAATACAATCATCTCCCCCACTCCATTCAAATACAATCCCCTCCCTCACTCCAATCAAGTACAATCATCTCCCCCACTCCATTCAAATACAATCATCTCCCCCACTCCATTCAAATACAATCACCTCCCCCACTCCATTCAAATACAATCACCTCCCCCACTCCATTCAAATACAATCACCTCCCTCACTCCATTCAAATACAATCAGCTCCCCCACTCCATTCAAATACAATCATCTCCCCCACTCCATTCAAATATATTCATCTCCCCCACTCCATTCAGGTACAATCATCTCCCCCACTCCATTCAAATACAATCATCTCCCCCACTCCATTCAAATACAATCCCCTCCCTCACTCCAATCAAGTACAATCATCTCCCCCACTCCATTCAAATACAATCATCTCCCCCACTCCATTCAAATACAATCACCTCCCCCACTCCATTCAAATACAATCACCTCCCCCACTCCATTCAAATACAATCACCTCCCCCACTCCATTCAAATACAATCAGCTCCCCCACTCCATTCAAATACAATCACCTCCCCCACTCCATTCAAATACAATCACCTCCCCCACTCCATTCAAATATATTCATCTCCCCCACTCCATTCAGGTACAATCACCTCCCCCACTCCATTCAAATACAATCACCTCCCTCACTCCATTCAAATACAATCACCTCCCCCACTCCATTCAAATACAATCACCTCCCTCACTCCATTCAAATACAATCAGCTCCCCCACTCCATTCAAATACAATCACCTCCCCCACTCCATTCAAATACAATCATCTCCCTCACTCCATTCAAATACAATCACCTCCCCCACTCCATTCAAATACAATCACCTCCCCCTCTCCATTCAAATACAATCATCTCCCCCAGTCCATTCAAATACAATCACCTCCCCCACTCCATTCAAATACAATCATCTCCCTCACTCCATTCAAATACAATCATCTCCCCCACTCCATTCAAATACAATCATCTCCCCCACTACATTCAGGTACAATCACCTCCCCCACTCCATTCATATACAATCACCTCCCCCACTCCATTCAAATACAATCATCTCCCTCACTCCATTCAAATATATTCATCTCCCCCACTCCATTCAGGTACAATCACCTCCCCCACTCCATTCAAATACAATCACCTCCCCCACTCCATTCAAATACAATCACCTCCCCCACTCCATTCAGATACAATCACCTCCCCCACTCCATTCAAATACAATCACCTCCCCCACTTCATTCAAGTACAATCACCTCCCCCACTCCATTCAAATACAATCACCTCCCCCACTCCATTCAAGTACAATCACCTCCCCCACTCCATTCAAATATATTCATCTCCCCCACTCCATTCAGGTACAATCAGCTCCCCCAGTCCATTCAAATACAATCATCTCCCCCACTCCATTCAAATACAATCACCTCCCCCACTCCATTCAAATACAATCACCTCCCCCACTCCATTCAAATACAATCATCTCCCCCACTCCATTCAAATATATTCATCTCCCCCACTCCATTCCGGTACAATCACCTCCCCCACTCCATTCAAATATATTCATCTCCCCCACTCCATTCCGGTACAATCACCTCCCCCACTCCATTCAAATACAATCATCTCCCCCACTCCATTCAAATATATTCATCTCCCCCACTCCATTCAGGTACAATCATCTCCCCCACTCCATTCAAATACAATCATCTCCCCCACTCCATTCAAATATATTCATCTCCCCCACTCCATTCAGGTACAATCATCTCCCCCACTCCATTCAAATACAATCATCTCCCCCACTCCATTCAAATACAATCCCCTCCCTCACTCCAATCAAGTACAATCATCTCCCCCACTCCATTCAAATACAATCATCTCCCCCACTCCATTCAAATACAATCACCTCCCCCACTCCATTCAAATACAATCACCTCCCCCACTCCATTCAAATACAATCACCTCCCTCACTCCATTCAAATACAATCAGCTCCCCCACTCCATTCAAATACAATCATCTCCCCCACTCCAATCAAATATATTCATCTCCCCCACTCCATTCAGGTACAATCATCTCCCCCACTGCATTCAAATACAATCATCTCCCCCACTCCATTCAAATACAATCCCCTCCCTCACTCCAATCAAGTACAATCATCTCCCCCACTCCATTCAAATACAATCACCTCCCCCACTCCATTCAAATACAATCACCTCCCCCACTCCATTCAAATACAATCACCTCCCCCACTCCATTCAAATACAATCACCTCCCTCACTCCATTCAAATACAATCAGCTCCCCCACTCCATTCAAATACAATCATCTCCCCCACTCCATTCAAATACAATCACCTCCCCCACTCCATTCAAATACAATCACCTCCCCCACTCCATTCAAATACAATCACCTCCCCCACTCCATTCAAATACAATCAGCTCCCCCACTCCATTCAAATACAATCACCTCCCCCACTCCATTCAAATACAATCACCTCCCCCACTCCATTCAAATATATTCATCTCCCCCACTCCATTCAGGTACAATCACCTCCCCCACTCCATTCAAATACCATCACCTCCCTCACTCCATTCAAATACAATCACCTCCCCCACTCCATTCAAATACAATCACCTCCCTCACTCCATTCAAATACAATCAGCTCCCCCACTCCATTCAAATACAATCACCTCCCCCACTCCATTCAAATACAATCATCTCCCTCACTCCATTCAAATACAATCACCTCCCCCACTCCATTCAAATACAATCACCTCCCCCACTCCATTCAAATACAATCATCTCCCCCAGTCCATTCAAATACAATCACCTCCCCCACTCCATTCAAATACAATCATCTCCCTCACTCCATTCAAATACAATCATCTCCCCCACTCCATTCAAATACAATCATCTCCCCCACTACATTCAGGTACAATCACCTCCCCCACTCCATTCATATACAATCACCTCCCCCACTCCATTCAAATACAATCATCTCCCTCACTCCATTCAAATATATTCATCTCCCCCACTCCATTCAGGTACAATCACCTCCCCCACTCCATTCAAATACAATCACCTCCCCCACTCCATTCAAATACAATCACCTCCCCCACTCCATTCAGATACAATCACCTCCCCCACTCCATTCAAATACAATCACCTCCCCCACTTCATTCAAGTACAATCACCTCCCCCACTCCATTCAAATACAATCACCTCCCCCACTCCATTCAAGTACAATCACCTCCCCCACTCCATTCAAATATATTCATCTCCCCCACTCCATTCAGGTACAATCAGCTCCCCCAGTCCATTCAAATACAATCATCTCCCCCACTCCATTCAAATACAATCACCTCCCCCAGTCCATTCAAATACAATCACCTCCCCCACTCCATTCAAATACAATCATCTCCCCCACTCCATTCAAATATATTCATCTCCCCCACTCCATTCCGGTACAATCACCTCCCCCACTCCATTCAAATATATTCATCTCCCCCACTCCATTCCGGTACAATCACCTCCCCCACTCCATTCAAATACAATCATCTCCCCCACTCCATTCAAATATATTCATCTCCCCCACTCCATTCAGGTACAATCATCTCCCCCACTCCTTTCAAATACAATCATCTCCCCCACTCCATTCAAAATATTCATCTCCCCCACTCCATTCAGGTACAATCATCTCCCCCACTCCATTCAAATACAATCATCTCCCCCACTCCATTCAAATACAATCCCCTCCCTCACTCCAATCAAGTACAATCATCTCCCCCACTCCATTCAAATACAATCATCTCCCCAACTCCATTCAAATACAATCACCTCCCCCACTCCATTCAAATACAATCACCTCCCCCACTCCATTCAAAAACAATCACCTCCCTCACTCCATTCAAATACAATCAGCTCCCCCACTCCATTCAAATACAATCATCTCCCCCACTCCAATCAAATATATTCATCTCCCCCACTCCATTCTGGTACAATCATCTCCCCCACTGCATTCAAATACAATCATCTCCCCCACTCCATTCAAATACAATCCCCTCCCTCACTCCATTCAAATACAATCATCTCCCCCACTCCATTCAAATACAATCACCTCCCTCACTCCAATCAAGTACAATCATCTCCCCCACTCCATTCAAATACAATCATCTCCCCCACTCCATTCAAATACAATCACCTCCCCCACTCCATTCAAAGACAATCACCTCCCCCACTCCATTCAAATACAATCACCTCCCTCACTCCATTCAAATACAATCAGCTCCCCCACTCCATTCAAATACAATCACCTCCCCCACTTCATTCAAATACAATCACCTCCCCCACTCCATTCAAATACAATCACCTCCCCCACTCCATTCAAGTACAATCACCTCCCCCACTCCATTCAAATATATTCATCTCCCCCACTCCATTCAGGTACAATCAGCTCCCCCAGTCCATTCAAATACAATCATCTCCCCCACTCCATTCAAATACAATCATCTCCCCCACTCCATTCAAATACAATCATCTCCTCCACTCCTTTCAAACACAATCATCTCACCCACTCCATTCAAATACAATCATCTCCCCCACTCCATTCAAATACAATCACCTCCCCCACTTCATTCAAATACAATCACCTCCCTCACTCCATTCAAATACAATCACCTCCCTCACTCCATTCAAATACAATCAACTCCCCCACTCCATTCAAATACAATCATCTCCCCCACTCCATTCAAATACAATCACCTCCCCCACTCCATTCAAATACAATCACCTCCCCCACTCCATTCAAGTACAATCACCTCCCCCACTCCATTCAAATACAATCACCTCCCCCATCCATTCAAATACAATCATCTCCTTCACTCCATTCAAATACAATCACCTCCCCCACTCCATTCAAATACAATCACCTCCCCCACTCCATTCAAATACAATCACCTCCCCCACTCCATTCAGGTACAATCACCTCCCCCACTCCATTCAAATACAATCACCTCCCCCATCCATTCAAATACAATCATCTCCTTCACTCCATTCAAATACAATCACCTCCCTCACTCCATTCAAATACAATCATCTCGCCCACTCCATTCAAATACAATCACCTCCCCCAGTCCATTCATATACAATCACCTCCCCCAGTCCATTCAAATACAATCACCTCCCCCACTCCATTCAAATACAATCATCTCCCTGTCTCCATTCAAATACAAACACCACCCCCACTCCATTCAAATGCAATCACCTCCCTCACTCCATTCAAATACAATCACCTCCCCCACTCCATTCAAATACAATCACCTCCCCCACTCCATTCAAATACAATCACCTCCCTCACTCCATTCAAATACAATCATCTCCCCAACTCCATTCAAATACAATCATCTCCCCCACTCCATTCAAATACAATCATCTCCCCCACTCCATTCAAATACAATCATCTCTCCAACTCCATTCAAATACAATCACCTCCCTCACTCCATTCAAATACAATCACCTCCTCCACTCCATTCAAATACAATCACCTCCCCGACTCCATTCAAATACAATCACCTCCCCCACTCCATTCAAATACAATCACCTCCCTCACTCCATTCAAATACAATCACCTCCCCCACTCCATTCAAATACAATCACCTCCCCCACTCCATTCAAATACAATCACCTCCCCCACTCCATTCAGGTACAATCATCTCCCCCACTCCATTCAAATACAATCATCTCCCCCACTCCATTCAAATATATTCATCTCCCCCACTCCATTCCGGTACAATCACCTCCCCCACTCCATTCAAATATATTCATCTCCCCCACTCCATTCAGGTACAATCATCTCCCCCACTCCATTCAAATACAATCATCTCCCCCACTCCATTCAAATATATTCATCTCCCCCACTCCATTCAGGTACAATCATCTCCCCCACTCTATTCAAATACAATCATCTCCCCCACTCCATTCAAATACAATCCCCTCCCTCACTCCAATCAAGTACAATCATCTCCCCCACTCCATTCAAATACAATCATCTCCCCCACTCCATTCAAATACAATCACCTCCCCCACTCCATTCAAATACAATCACCTCCCCCACTCCATTCAAATACAATCACCTCCCTCACTCCATTCAAATACAATCAGCTCCCCCACTCCATTCAAATACAATCAGCTCCCCCACTCCATTCAAATACAATCATCTCCCTCACTCCATTCAAATACAATCACCTCCCCCACTCCATTCAAATACAATCACCTCCCCCACTCCATTCAAATACAATCATCTCCCCCACTCCATTCAAATACAATCACCTCCCACACTCCATTCAAATACAATCACCTCCCTCACTCCATTCAAATAAAATCACCTCCCCCACTCCATTCATATACAATCACCTCCCCCACTCCATTCAAATACAATCATCTCCCTCACTCCATTCAAATATATTCATCTCCCCCACTCCATTCAGGTACAATCACCTCCCCCACTCCATTCCAATACAATCACCTCCCCCACTCCATTCAAATACAATCACCTCCCCCACTCCATTCAAATACAATCACCTCCCCCACTCCATTCAAATACAATCACCTCCCCCACTCCATTCAAATACAATCACCTCCCCCACTCCATTCAAATACAATCACCTCCCCCACTCCATTCAAATACAATCACCTCCCCCACTCCATTCAAATACAATCACCTCCCCCACTCCATTCAAATACAATCACCTCCCCCACTCCATTCAAATATATTCATCTCCCCCACTCCATTCAGGTACAATCACCTCCCCCACTCCATTCAAATACAATCACCTCCCTCACTCCATTCAAATACAATCACCTCCCCCACTCCATTCAAATACAATCACCTCCCTCACTCCATTCAAATACAATCAGCTCCCCCACTCCATTCAAATACAATCACCTCCCCCACTCCATTCAAATACAATCATCTCCCTCACTCCATTCAAATACAATCACCTCCCCCACTCCATTCAAATACAATCACCTCCCCCACTCCATTCAAATACAATCATCTCCCCCACTCCATTCAAATACAATCACCTCCCCCACTCCATTCAAATACAATCATCTCCCTCACTCCATTCAAATACAATCATCTCCCCCACTCCATTCAAATACAATCATCTCCCCCACTACATTCAGGTACAATCACCTCCCCCACTCCATTCATATACAATCACCTCCCCCACTCCATTCAAATACAATCATCTCCCTCACTCCATTCAAATATATTCATCTCCCCCACTCCATTCAGGTACAATCACCTCCCCCACTCCATTCAAATACAATCACCTCCCCCACTCCATTCAAATACAATCACCTCCCCCACTCCATTCAAATACAATCACCTCCCCCACTCCATTCAAATACAATCACCTCCCCCACTTCATTCAAGTACAATCACCTCCCCCACTCCATTCAAATACAATCACCTCCCCCACTCCATTCAAGTACAATCACCTCCCCCACTCCATTCAAATATATTCATCTCCCCCACTCCATTCAGGTACAATCAGCTCCCCCAGTCCATTCAAATACAATCATCTCCCCCACTCCATTCAAATACAATCACCTCCCCCACTCCATTCAAATACAATCACCTCCCCCACTCCATTCAAATACAATCATCTCCCCCACTCCATTCAAATATATTCATCTCCCCCACTCCATTCCGGTACAATCACCTCCCCCACTCCATTCAAATATATTCATCTCCCCCACTCCATTCCGGTACAATCACCTCCCCCACTCCATTCAAATACAATCATCTCCCCCACTCCATTCAAATATATTCATCTCCCCCACTCCATTCAGGTACAATCATCTCCCCCACTCCATTCAAATACAATCATCTCCCCCACTCCATTCAAATATATTCATCTCCCCCACTCCATTCAGGTACAATCATCTCCCCCACTCCATTCAAATACAATCATCTCCCCCACTCCATTCAAATACAATCCCCTCCCTCACTCCAATCAAGTACAATCATCTCCCCCACTCCATTCAAATACAATCATCTCCCCCACTCCATTCAAATACAATCACCTCCCCCACTCCATTCAAATACAATCACCTCCCCCACTCCATTCAAATACAATCACCTCCCTCACTCCATTCAAATACAATCAGCTCCCCCACTCCATTCAAATACAATCATCTCCCCCACTCCATTCAAATATATTCATCTCCCCCACTCCATTCAGGTACAATCATCTCCCCCACTCCATTCAAATACAATCATCTCCCCCACTCCATTCAAATACAATCCCCTCCCTCACTCCAATCAAGTACAATCATCTCCCCCACTCCATTCAAATACAATCATCTCCCCCACTCCATTCAAATACAATCACCTCCCCCACTCCATTCAAATACAATCACCTCCCCCACTCCATTCAAATACAATCACCTCCCCCACTCCATTCAAATACAATCAGCTCCCCCACTCCATTCAAATACAATCACCTCCCCCACTCCATTCAAATACAATCACCTCCCCCACTCCATTCAAATATATTCATCTCCCCCACTCCATTCAAATACAATCAGCTCCCCCACTCCATTCAAATACAATCACCTCCCCCACTCCATTCAAATACAATCACCTCCCTCACTCCATTCAAATACAATCACCTCCCCCACTCCATTCAAATACAATCACCTCCCTCACTCCATTCAAATACAATCAGCTCCCCCACTCCATTCAAATACAATCACCTCCCCCACTCCATTCAAATACAATCATCTCCCTCACTCCATTCAAATACAATCACCTCCCCCACTCCATTCAAATACAATCACCTCCCCCACTCCATTCAAATACAATCATCTCCCCCAGTCCATTCAAATACAATCACCTCCCCCACTCCATTCAAATACAATCATCTCCCTCACTCCATTCAAATACAATCATCTCCCCCACTCCATTCAAATACAATCATCTCCCCCACTACATTCAGGTACAATCACCTCCCCCACTCCATTCATATACAATCACCTCCCCCACTCCATTCAAATACAATCATCTCCCTCACTCCATTCAAATATATTCATCTCCCCCACTCCATTCAGGTACAATCACCTCCCCCACTCCATTCAAATACAATCACCTCCCCCACTCCATTCAAATACAATCACCTCCCCCACTCCATTCAAATACAATCACCTCCACCACTCCATTCAAATACAATCACCTCCCCCACTCCATTCAAATACAATCACCTCCCTCACTCCATTCAAATACAATCAGCTCCCCCACTCCATTCAAATACAATCACCTCCCCCACTCCTTTCAAATACAATCATCTCCCTCACTCCATTCAAATACAATCAACTCCCCCACTCCATTCAAATACAATCATCTCCCCCACTCCATTCAAATACAATCATCTCCCCCACTCCATTCAAATACAATCATCTCCCCCACTCCATTCAAATACAATCATCTCCCTCACTCCATTCAAATACAATCACCTCCCCCACTCCATTCAAATGCAATCATCTCCCCCACTCCATTCAAATACAATCACCTCCCCCACTCCATTCAAATACAATCACCTCCCCCACTCCATTCAAATGCAATCATCTCCCCCACTCCTTTCAAATACAATCATCTCCCCAACTCCATTCAAATACAATCACCTCCCCCACTCCATTCAAATACAATCACCTCCCCCACTCCGTTCAAATACAATCACCTCCCCCACTCCGTTCAAATACAATCACCTCCCCCACTCCGTTCAAATACAATCACCTCACCCACTCCGTTCAAATACAATCACCTCCCCCACTCCATTCAAATACAATCATCTCCCCCACTCCATTCAAATATATTCATCTCCCCCACTCCATTCAGGTAAATCATCTCCCCCACTCCATTCAAATACAATCATCTCCCCCACTCCATTCAAATATATTCATCTCCCCCACTCCATTCAGGTACAATCATCTCCCCCACTCCATTCAAATACAATCATCTCCCCCACTCCATTCAAATACAATCCCCTCCCTCACTCCAATCAAGTACAATCATCTCCCCCACTCCATTCAAATACAATCACCTCCCCCACTCCATTCAAATACAATCACCTCCCCCACTCCATTCAAATACAATCACCTCCCCCACTCCATTCAAATACAATCACCTCCCTCACTCCATTCAAATACAATCAGCTCCCCCACTCCATTCAAATACAATCATCTCCCCCACTCCATTCAAATATATTCATCTCCCCCACTCCATTCAGGTACAATCATCTCCCCCACTCCATTCAAATAGAATCATCTCCCCCACTCCATTCAAATACAATCCCCTCCCTCACTCCAATCAAGTACAATCATCTCCCCCACTCCATTCAAATACAATCATCTCCCCCACTCCATTCAAATACAATCACCTCCCCCACTCCATTCAAATACAATCACCTCCCCCACTCCATTCAAATACAATCACCTCCCTCACTCCATTCAAATACAATCAGCTCCCCCACTCTATTCAAATACAATCACCTCCCCCACTCCATTCAAATACAATCATCTCCCCCACTCCATTCAAATATATTCATCTCCCCCTCTCCATTCCGGTACAATCACCTCCCCCACTCCATTCAAATATATTCATCTCCCCCACTCCATTCCGGTACAATCACCTCCCCCACTCCATTCAAATACAATCATCTCCCCCACTCCATTCAAATATATTCATCTCCCCCACTCCATTCAGGTACAATCATCTCCCCCACTCCATTCAAATACAATCATCTCCCCCACTCCATTCAAATATATTCATCTCCCCCACACCATTCAGGTACAATCATCTCCCCCACTCCATTCAAATACAATCATCTCCCCCACTCCATTCAAATACAATCCCCTCCCTCACTCCAATCAAGTACAATCATCTCCCCCACTCCATTCAAATACAATCATCTCCCCCACTCCATTCAAATACAATCACCTCCCCCACTCCATTCAAATACAATCACCTCCCCCACTCCATTCAAATACAATCACCTCCCTCACTCCATTCAAATACAATCAGCTCCCCCACTCCATTCAAATACGATCATCTCCCCCACTCCATTCAAATATATTCATCTCCCCCACTCCATTCAGGTACAATCATCTCCCCCACTCCATTCAAATACAATCATCTCCCCCACTCCATTCAAATACAATCCCCTCCCTCACTCCAATCAAGTACAATCATCTCCCCCACTCCATTCAAATACAATCATCTCCCCCACTCCATTCAAATACAATCACCTCCCCCACTCCATTCAAATACAATCACCTCCCCCACTCCATTCAAATACAATCACCTCCCTCACTCCATTCAAATACAATCAGCTCCCCCACTCCATTCAAATACAATCACCTCCCCCACTCCTTTCAAATACAATCATCTCCCTCACTCCATTCAAATACAATCAACTCCCCCACTCCATTCAAATACAATCATCTCCCCCACTCCATTCAAATACAATCATCTCCCCCACTCCATTCAAGTACAATCACCTCCCTCACTCCGTTCAAATACAATCATCTCCCCCACTCCTTTCAAATACAATCATCTCCCCCACTCCATTCAAATACAATCATCTCCCTCACTCCATTCAAATACAATCACCTCCCCAACTCCATTCAAATGCAATCATCTCCCCCACTCCATTCAAATACAATCACCTCCCCCACTCCGTTCAAATACAATCACCTCCCCCACTCCGTTCAAATACAATCACCTCCCCCACTCCGTTCAAATACAATCACCTCACCCACTCCGTTCAAATACAATCACCTCCCCCACTCCATTCAAATACAATCATCTCCCCCACTCCATTCAAATATATTCATCTCCCCCACTCCATTCAGGTAAATCATCTCCCCCACTCCATTCAAATACAATCATCTCCCCCACTCCATTCAAATATATTCATCTCCCCCACTCCATTCAGGTACAATCATCTCCCCCACTCCATTCAAATACAATCATCTCCCCCACTCCATTCAAATACAATCCCCTCCCTCACTCCAATCAAGTACAATCATCTCCCCCACTCCATTCAAATACAATCACCTCCCCCACTCCATTCAAATACAATCACCTCCCCCACTCCATTCAAATACAATCACCTCCCCCACTCCATTCAAATACAATCACCTCCCTCACTCCATTCAAATACAATCAGCTCCCCCACTCCATTCAAATACAATCATCTCCCCCACTCCATTCAAATATATTCATCTCCCCCACTCCATTCAGGTACAATCATCTCCCCCACTCCATTCAAATAGAATCATCTCCCCCACTCCATTCAAATACAATCCCCTCCCTCACTCCAATCAAGTACAATCATCTCCCCCACTCCATTCAAATACAATCATCTCCCCCACTCCATTCAAATACAATCACCTCCCCCACTCCATTCAAATACAATCACCTCCCCCACTCCATTCAAATACAATCACCTCCCTCACTCCATTCAAATACAATCAGCTCCCCCACTCTATTCAAATACAATCACCTCCCCCACTCCATTCAAATACAATCATCTCCCCCACTCCATTCAAATATATTCATCTCCCCCACTCCATTCCGGTACAATCACCTCCCCCACTCCATTCAAATATATTCATCTCCCCCACTCCATTCCGGTACAATCACCTCCCCCACTCCATTCAAATACAATCATCTCCCCCACTCCATTCAAATATATTCATCTCCCCCACTCCATTCAGGTACAATCATCTCCCCCACTCCATTCAAATACAATCATCTCCCCCACTCCATTCAAATATATTCATCTCCCCCACACCATTCAGGTACAATCATCTCCCCCACTCCATTCAAATACAATCATCTCCCCCACTCCATTCAAATACAATCCCCTCCCTCACTCCAATCAAGTACAATCATCTCCCCCACTCCATTCAAATACAATCATCTCCCCCACTCCATTCAAATACAATCACCTCCCCCACTCCATTCAAATACAATCACCTCCCCCACTCCATTCAAATACAATCACCTCCCTCACTCCATTCAAATACAATCAGCTCCCCCACTCCATTCAAATACGATCATCTCCCCCACTCCATTCAAATATATTCATCTCCCCCACTCCATTCAGGTACAATCATCTCCCCCACTCCATTCAAATACAATCATCTCCCCCACTCCATTCAAATACAATCCCCTCCCTCACTCCAATCAAGTACAATCATCTCCCCCACTCCATTCAAATACAATCATCTCCCCCACTCCATTCAAATACAATCACCTCCCCCACTCCATTCAAATACAATCACCTCCCCCACTCCATTCAAATACAATCACCTCCCTCACTCCATTCAAATACAATCAGCTCCCCCACTCCATTCAAATACAATCACCTCCCCCACTCCTTTCAAATACAATCATCTCCCTCACTCCATTCAAATACAATCAACTCCCCCACTCCATTCAAATACAATCATCTCCCCCACTCCATTCAAATACAATCATCTCCCCCACTCCATTCAAGTACAATCACCTCCCTCACTCCGTTCAAATACAATCATCTCCCCCACTCCTTTCAAATACAATCATCTCCCCCACTCCATTCAAATACAATCATCTCCCTCACTCCATTCAAATACAATCACCTCCCCAACTCCATTCAAATGCAATCATCTCCCCCACTCCATTCAAATACAATCACCTCCCCCACTCCATTCAAATACAATCACCTCCCCCACTCCATTCAAATGCAATCATCTCCCCCACTCCTTTCAAATACAATCATCTCCCCAACTCCATTCAAATACAATCACCTCCCCCACTCCATTCAAATACAATCACCTCCCCCACTCCGTTCAAATACAATCACCTCCCCCACTCCGTTCAAATACAATCACCTCCCCCACTCCGTTCAAATACAATCACCTCACCCACTCCGTTCAAATACAATCACCTCCCCCACTCCATTCAAATACAATCATCTCCCCCACTCCATTCAAATATATTCATCTCCCCCACTCCATTCAGGTACAATCATCTCCCCCACTCCATTCAAATACAATCATCTCCCCCACTCCATTCAAATATATTCATCTCCCCCACTCCATTCAGGTACAATCATCTCCCCCACTCCATTCAAATACAATCATCTCCCCCACTCCATTCAAATACAATCCCCTCCCTCACTCCAATCAAGTACAATCATCTCCCCCACTCCATTCAAATACAATCATCTCCCCCACTCCATTCAAATACAATCACCTCCCCCACTCCATTCAAATACAATCACCTCCCCCACTCCATTCAAATACAATCACCTCCCTCACTCCATTCAAATACAATCAGCTCCCCCACTCCATTCAAATACAATCATCTCCCCCACTCCATTCAAATATATTCATCTCCCCCACTCCATTCAGGTACAATCATCTCCCCCACTCCATTCAAATACAATCATCTCCCCCACTCCATTCAAATACGATCCCCTCCCTCACTCCAATCAAGTACAATCATCTCCCCCACTCCATTCAAATACAATCATCTCCCCCACTCCATTCAAATACAATCACCTCCCCCACTCCATTCAAATACAATCACCTCCCCCACTCCATTCAAATACAATCACCTCCCTCACTCCATTCAAATACAATCAGCTCCCCCACTCCATTCAAATACAATCACCTCCCCCACTCCTTTCAAATACAATCATCTCCCTCACTCCATTCAAATACAATCAACTCCCCCACTCCATTCAAATACAATCATCTCCCCCACTCCATTCAAATACAATCATCTCCCCCACTCCATTCAAGTACAGTCACCTCCCTCACTCCGTTCAAATACAATCATCTCCCCCACTCCATTCAAATACAATCATCTCCCCCACTCCATTCAAATACAATCATCTCCCTCACTCCATTCAAATACAATCACCTCCCCCACTCCATTCAAATGCAATCATCTCCCCCACTCCATTCAAATACAATCACCTCCCCCACTCCATTCAAATACAATCACCTCCCCCACTCCATTCAAATGCAATCATCTCCCCCACTCCTTTCAAATACAATCATCTCCCCAACTCCATTCAAATACAATCACCTCCCCCACTCCATTCAAATACAATCACCTCCCCCACTCCGTTCAAATACAATCACCTCCCCCACTCCGTTCAAATACAATCACCTCCCCCACTCCGTTCAAATACAATCACCTCACCCACTCCGTTCAAATACAATCACCTCCCCCACTCCATTCAAATACAATCACCTCCCCCACTCCGTTCAAATACAATCACCTCCTCCACTCCATTCAAATACAATCACCTCCCCCACTCCATTCAAATACAATCATCTCCCTCACTCCATTCAAATACAATCGTCTCCCCCACTCCATTCAAATACAATCATCTCCCCCACTACATTCAGATACAATCATCTCCCCCACTACATTCAGGTACAATCACCTCCCCCACTCCATTCAAATACAATCATCTCCCCCACTCCATTCAAATACAATCATCTCCCCCACTCCATTCAAGTACAATCACCTCCCTCACTCCGTTCAAATACAATCATCTCCCCCACTCCATTCAAATACAATCATCTCCCCCACTCCATTCAAATACAATCATCTCCCTCACTCCATTCAAATACAATCACCTCCCCCACTCCATTCAAATGCAATCATCTCCCCCACTCCATTCAAATACAATCACCTCCCCCACTCCATTCAAATACAATCACCTCCCCCACTCCATTCAAATGCAATCATCTCCCCCAGTCCATTCAAATACAATCACCTCCCCCACTCCATTCAAATACAATCACCTCCCCCACTCCATTCAGGTACAATCACCTCCCCCACTCCTTTCAAATACAATCATCTCCCCAACTCCATTCAAATACAATCACCTCCCCCACTCCATTCAAATACAATCACCTCCCCCACTCCGTTCAAATACAATCACCTCCCCCACTCCGTTCAAATACAATCACCTCCCCCACTCCGTTCAAATACAATCACCTCACCCACTCCGTTCAAATACAATCACCTCCCCCACTCCTTTCAAATACAATCACCTCCCCCACTCCGTTCAAATACAATCACCTCCCCCACTCCATTCAAATACAATCACCTCCCCCACTCCATTCAAATACAATCATCTCCCTCACTCCATTCAAATACAATCGTCTCCCCCACTCCATTCAAATACAATCATCTCCCCCACTACATTCAGATACAATCATCTCCCCCACTCCATTCAAATACAATCACCTTCCCCACTCCATTCAAATACAATCATCTCCCTCACTCCATTCAAATACAATCACCTCCCTCACTCCATTCAAATACAATCACCTCCCCCACTCCATTCAAATACAATCACCTCCCCCACTCCATTCAAATACAATCACCTCCCCCACTCCATTCAAATACAATCACCTCCCCCACTCCATTCAAATACAATCACCTCCCCCACTCCATTCAAATACAATCATCTCCCCCACTCCATTCAAATACAATCATCTCCCCCACTCCATTCAAATACAATCACCTCCCCCACTCCATTCAGATACAATCTCCTTCCTCACTCCATTCAAATACAATCATCTCCCTCACTTCATTCAAATACAATCATCTCCCCCACTCCATTCAAATACAGTCATCTCCCTCACTCCATTCAAATACAATCACCTCCCCCACTCCATTCAAATACAATCACCTCCCTCACTCCATTCAAATACAATCATCTCCCCAACTCCATTCAAATACAATCACCTCCCTCACTCCATTCAAATACAATCATCTCCCCCACTCCATTCAAATACAATCATCTCCCCCACTCCATTCAAATACAATCATCTCCCTCACTCCATTCAAATACAATCACCTCCTCCACTCCATTCAAATACAATCACCTCCCCCACTCCATTCAAATACAATCATCTCCCTCACTCCATTCAAATACAATCACCTCCCTCACTCCATTCAAATACAATCACCTCCCCCACTCCATTCAAATACAATCATCTCCCTCACTCCATTCAAATACAATCACCTCCCCCACTCCATTCAAATACAATCACCTCCCCCACTCCATTCAAATACAATCACCTCCCTCACTCCATTCAAATACAATCACCTCCCTCACTCCATTCAAATACAATCATCTTCCTCACTCCATTCAAATACAATCACCTCCCCCACACCATTCAGATATCAGCGTCTCCCCCCCACTCCTTTCATGTACAGGCCTCATTAAAATACAAGCATCACTGCACTCAGGGCACTGGGCGACTGGAGACTGAGGGTAACATGGTGTCTCCCATTGTGTTTCCAAATGGGGGAAGGAAGCAATGTGGTCTGTCATGTCTATCATTTTTCTCTCTGCAGGTACCTGATGGCACGGTGAGATTCACATGACGTTTTCGGTCACTGCTTCCTTCATACCGGGTATGACTCCATGTTTTTGTTTGTTAGTCCCATTCTTTCGTCCCGTTCAACTTCCTCCCTTGGCCGTTATTTCCTGCTTTGGGCTCATCAGTGCCACGTGTTACAAATACAAACTTCGCTGCACACTATCCAAATACAAACATCCCTCCACTCAATCCAAATACAAACATCCCTCCACTCAATCCAAATACAAACCCCCCTCCACTCAATCCAAATACAAACATCCCTCCACTCAATCCAAATACAAACATCCCTCCACTCAATCCAAATACAAACATCCCTCCACTCAATCCAAATACAAACATCCCTCCACTCAATCCAAATACAAACATCCCTCCACTCAATCCAAATACAAACATCCCTCCATTCAATCCAAATACAAACATCCCTCCACTCAATCCAAATACAAACATCCCTCCACTCAATCCAAATACAAACATCCCTCCACTCAATCCAAATACAAACATCCCTCCACTCAATCCAAATACAAACATCCCTCCTCTCAATCCAAATGCAAACATCCCTCCACTCAATCCAAATGCAAACATCCCTCCACTCAATCCAAATACAAACATCCCTCCACTCAATCCAAATACAAACATCCCTCCACTCAATCCAAATACAAACATCCCTCCACTCAATCCAAATACAAACATCCCTCCACTCAATCCTAATACAAACATCCCTCCACTCAATCCAAATACAAACCCCCCTCCACTCAATCCAAATACAAACATCCCTCCACTCAATCCAAATACAAACATCCCTCCACTCAATCCAAATACAAACATCCCTCCACTCAATCCAAATACACACATCCCTCCACTCAATCCAAATACAAACATCCCTCCAATCAATCCAAATACAAACATCCCTCCACTCAATCCAAATACAAACATCCCTCCACTCAATCCAAATACAAACATCCCTCCACTCAATCCAAATACAAACATCCCTCCACTCAATCCAAATACAAACATTCCTCCTCTCAATCCAAATGCAAACATCTGTCCACTCAATCCAAATACTAACATCCCTCCACTCAATCCAAATACAAACATCCCTCCACTCACTCCAAATACAAACATCCCTCCACTCAATCCAAATACAAACATCCCTCCTCTCAATCCAAATACAAACATCCTCCACTCAATCCAAATACAAACATCCTCCACTCAATCCAAATACAAACATCCTCCACTCAATCCAAATACAAACATCCCTCCACTCAATCCAAATACAAACATCCCTCCACTCAATCCAAATACAAACATCCCTCCACTCAATCCAAATACAAACATCCCTCCACTCAATCCAAATACAAACATCCCTCCACTCAATTCAAATAAAACATCCCTCCACTCAATCCAAATACAAACATCCCTCCACTCAATCCAAATACAAACACCCCTCCACTCAATCCAAATACAAACATCCCTCCACTCAATCCAAATACAAACATCCCTCCACTCAATTCAAATACAAACATCCCTCCACTCAATTCAAATACAATCATCCCTCCACTCAATCCAAATACAAACATCCCTCCACTCAATCCAAATACAAACATCCCTCCACTCAATTCTCGTACAAACATCCCTCCACTCAATCCAAATACAAACACCCCTCCACTCAATCCAAATACAAACATCCCTCCACTCAATTCAAATACAATCATCCCTCCACTCAATCCAAATACAAACATCCCTCCACTCAATTCTCGTACAAACATCCCTCCACTCAATCCAAATACAAACACCCCTCCACTCAATCCAAATACAAACATCCCTCCACTCAATTCTCGTACAAACATCCCTCCACTCAATCCAAATACAAACACCCCTCCACTCAATCCAAATACAAACATCCCTCCACTCAATTCAAATACAATCATCCCTCCACTCAATCCAAATACAAACATCCCTCCACTCAATTCTCGTACAAACATCCCTCCACTCAATCCAAATACAAACACCCCTCCACTCAATCCAAATACAAACATCCCTCCACTCAATTCAAATACAATCATCCCTCCACTCAATCCAAATACAAACATCCCTCCACTCAATTCTCGTACAAACATCCCTCCACTCAATCCAAATACAAACACCCCTCCACTCAATCCAAATACAAACATCCCTCCACTCAATTCAAATACAATCATCCCTCCACTCAATCCAAATACAAACATCCCTCCACTCAATTCTCGTACAAACATCCCTCCACTCAATCCAAATACAAACATCCCTCCACTCAATCCAAATACAAACATCCCTCCACTCAATTCAAATACAATCATCCCTCCACTCAATCCAAATACAAACATCCCTCCACTCAATTCTCGTACAAACATCCCTCCACTCAATCCAAATACAAACATCCCTCCACTCAATCCAAATACAAACATCCCTCCACTCAATCCAAATACAAACATCCCTCCACTCAATCCAAATACAAACTTCCCTCCACTCAATCCAACTACAAACATCCCTCCACTCAATCCAACTACAAACATCCCTCCACTCAATCCAAATACAAACATCCCTCCACTCAATCCAAATACAAACATCCCTCCACTCAATCCAACTACAAACATCCCTCCACTCAATCCAAATACAAACATCCCTCCACTCACTCCAAATACAAACATCCCTCCACTCAATCCAAATACAAACATCCCTCCACTCAATCCAAATACAAACATCCCTCCACTCAATCCAAATACAAACATCCCTCCACTCAATCCAAATACAAACATCCCTCCACTCAATCCAAATAAAAACATTTCTTGAAAGGACTGTTTGATTCGTCCCATTCCCTTGCTTTTTTCCGACTGCCACCACATTGAATCTGTTTCCACTGCCCTTTTAGACAGTGTATTCCAGATCGCAGACAACTGTGTTACGATCCCAGCTAATGTTAGTACTGCACCAGTCAGAGCCCGGTGTGAAATCTGCCTGGATAGTTCCTAACTTTTGTTTTCAGAAATGTGGAGGCAAGTTACTGAACAAATTCACGGGGAAAACACAAAGATAAAATGTTTGTTAAAACAAGAGAAGTGAACCAGACCGAAAGGTTGGAAAGATCTCAATACAAACACAGGAAGATGAATCAATGTTCCCACTATTCCTTTACTCCAGCAGTATCTTTCCATGGACGTAAACCAATGGGGTGTCTCCACTACCTTGACACAAAGGCTTCTTTCTCGAGACTGGCCAGGTTGCAAACCTGTTTCTTCTGATGAGTCCCCGAGCGTCACCTGATGCTTCTCACCCAACTTGTATGTCTCCCAGAGACATGAGTTCCCTAAACTCCATCTTCCAATAGCACCTCTGCTAAACTGATCACTTCACTGAGTCCGACAACTTGATTATTCAGTTAACTACTGTCCCAATAGCCTTGTGGTTTTACTTCCCGGAGAGCTTAAACCCTGACTTCTCTCTCTGGCACGCACACACACACACACACACACACACACACACATACTGAACTCTCCTCTCTCCGCTCCAGCCTTATTCTGTCTCTCTGTCACTTTATCACTGTCGCTAGTCAACAGTAAAGCTTTTTCTACTTTTTGCTTTTGTTTTGTGTCCTGAACCACAGAATTTCCAACCTCTTTTAACCCGTCTCTTTCACTTCGGGAGGTTGTAAAATCTCATTAAAAATGGATATCTACAAACAAACCCAAAAGACCTGAAACCTTTCAGTGACAAGTCTATCCAGACACCCAGGCACCAAGGTTCATTAACAAAACCTAAGTGAAACTGAAACCATTTTTACCTTTCTTAATACGCAAATGTATATATAAATTCAACTTAAAAATATAAATTGTTCATAACACTCGCTACTTAAAAATATTTCAGATCCTTGTCTTTTCTGCTTCTTTTACCAATTACCTTAAATCTGTGTTGCCTGGTTACTGACCCTGCTTCCACTGGAATAATTTTCTCCTTTGTTAGGCTCTCCGTTGAGACCCATAACATTTTACAGAAAGGAATCCCCAAACGACCCCAGTGGAAGGGACTGATGGACAAGATTTCACTTTTTAAAACTTCTACTGTAACAGTGAAACCCAAAACCGATATAAGGTTCAACATTCATTCACAGAAAAGTGAGGTGCAATGATTGATTTCACTTTGAATCGCCGATGTAACAAAGATAACTCTCTCAAATGTCTCAGCATGACTTCCAGTGCACGTATAGCACCACATGCCATCTCAAAGCCCTTTAAACACCGCTTCCTGGTACGCACGGTCTCTCACTTTTCCCTCTCACTGGATTTGGTCCTCGAGCCCCTTTCCCCTCCGAGCTCCCCGGATACGATAACACCAACAAGGCGTGCTCCCGCTGAACCACCTTCGCCAAGCTCAGGACTGTCTCAACAACAACGATGCCCCAGAGACTCCTTTATCCTGGCCCGTTAATAAACTCTATTATACGTTCTGCACGGCCCTGGAAAAACTGAGGAAGGGGCAGTAGAATTGTCCAACCCACCCTCCCCTTGCTGCCCCTGTCTTCTGCTTTCTGCCCTTTATTACACACACAGCTTCTTGTAAAAGCACTTTTTCCGTTCTCCACCTGTGCAACAACTTAACAGGCCCAAAGACTGCTGTGTGATCTCTGCATCAGAACAGGCGGAAATCTGATAACTCCCAGTTAGCTTCTACTTGCCTTTGTTTACCCAGCTTTAATTTCCATACCAACCTCAAGCCACTGGGGACACCTCTCAGCCTGGATCACTTTAGAATCCTCTTTCCAAGGAACTTGAGTTTTGCTAGGGACGATCTTAAAAGTACAGACTTTATGCAAACAGCCTCACCATTCTGTCCGGACGACTGTACACCCTCATACCTGGAACCGTTCTTGGTAGTCTTCTCTGCTCTCCCCCACAAGGTCATGACATCCTCCTTAACATCTGCTTCCTAGAATTGGAGAGGGACAGGCGGAGGCCTTTCAGCCCCTCTCTCGCCTGTTACACAGGAACAGGAGGAGGCCATTCAGCCCCTCCTTGAGCCTGTTACACAGGAACAGGCCGCTCAGCCCTTCTGGAGCCCATTGCACAAGAGCAGGAGGGGGCCATTCAGCCCCTCTCGAGTCTGTGACACAGGAACAGGAGGCGGGGCCATAATCCCAGTCTTCACCCCGTAACACCGGGAGAGGAGGACGCCATTCAGCCCCTCTCTCGCCTGTGAAACAGGAGCAGGATCTGGTCATTCAGCCCGTCTCGAGCCTGTTCCACAGGAGTAGGAGGCCATTCAGCCCGTCTTGAGCCTGTTCCACAGGAATAGGAGGAGGCCATTCAGCTGCTCTTGAGCCTGTTCCACGGACCGTACAGACCTCGCTCAAGCTTGTAATACAGGGAGAGGAGGAGGCCATTCAGCCCGTCTCCATCCTCTTAAATGGAAACAGAAGGAGTCGATACTGCCCAGTCTTGAACCAGTTACACAGGGACAGAAAGAGGCCATTCCGCCTCTCCTATGCCTGTTCTCGATTCTGTTACGCAGGAACAGGAGGAGGCCATTCAGCCCCTCTCTAGCCTGTGAAACAGGAGCAGGATCTGGTAATTCAGCCCGTCTTGAGCCTGTTCCACAGGAATAGGAGGAGGCCATTCAGCCCGTCTTGAGCCTGTTCCACAGGAATAGGAGGAGGCCATTCAGCTGCTCTTGAGCCTGTTCCACGGACTGTACAGACCTCGCTCAAGCTTGTAATACAGGGAGAGGAGGAGGCCATTCAGCCCGTCTCCAGCCTCTTAAATGGAAACAGAAGGAGTCTATACAGCCCAGTCTCGAACCAGTTACACAGGGACAGAAAGAGGCCATTCCGCCTCTCCTATGCCTGTTCTCGATCCTGTTACGCAGGAACAGGAGGAGGCCATTCAGCCCCTCTTGAGTCTGTTACACAGGAGGAGGCCATTCAGTAACCCCCCCCCCCCACCCCCCTCCTTATCGAGCCCGTTACACAGGAACAGGAGGAGGCCATTCAGCCCATCCCGATCCGACTCCACAAGAACTGGAACAGGCCATTCAGGAGAGGGTGAGACTTTGAGATAAAGCAAAGTGCTGTGTCATTGTGCCGAGCAGAGTTCAGCAGGGAAGTTCTGCTGGGTGTGGCAAATAGGGCAAGAACATTTCAGTTAGAGCAAGGAAGGCGAGTTAACAGAATGTACATTCTGTCTCTGTCTTTCTGTCTCTTTCCCGCTCTGTCTCTTCTCTCCTTCTCTCTTTCTCTTCCTTTCTCCTTCCTTCCCCTTTCTTTATCTCCGTCTCGCTCTGCCGCTTTCTCTTTCTGTCTCCCACTCTCTTTTTCTCTTTGTCACTCTCTTTGTCTGCCTCTCCCTCCATGTCTTTCTCTCTCCCTCTCCCTCCCTCCCTCTCCAACTCTTTCTAGCTCTCTCTCTCTCTGTCTGTCTTAATCTCTCTCTGTCTCTCTCTCTCTGTCTCTCTGTCTCTCTCGCTGTCTGTCTCTCTCTCTCTGTCTCTCTCTCTCTCTGTCTCTCTCTCTCTGTCTCTCTCTCTCTCTCTGTCTCTCTCTCTCTCTCACTCAGTGTCTCTCTCTCTCTCTGTCTCCCCCTCTCGCAGTGTCTCTGTCTCTCTCTCTCTCACTCAGTGTCTCTCTCTCTCTCACTCAGTGTCTCTCTCTCTCTCTCTCTGTCTCCCCCTCTCGCAGTGTCTCTGTCTCTCTCTCTCTCACTCAGTGTCTCTCTCTCTCTCACTCAGTGTCTCTCTCTCTCTCTCTGTCTCCCCCTCTCGCAGTGTCTCTGTCTCTCTCTCTCTCACTCAGTGTCTCTCTCTCTCTCACTCAGTGTCTCTCTCTCTCTCGCAGTGTCTCTGTCTCCCCCTCTCTCAGTGTCTCTGTCTCTCTCTCTCTCACTCAGTGTCTCTCTCTCTCTCTCTGTCTCCCCCTCTCTCAGTGTCTCTGTCTCTCTCTCTCTCACTCAGTGTCTCTCTCTCTCTCCCTGTCTCCCCCTCTCTCAGTGTCTCTGTCTCTCTCTCTCTCACTCAGTGTCTCTCTCTCTCTCACTCAGTGTCTCTCTCTCTCTCGCAGTGTCTCTGTCTCCCCCTCTCTCAGTGTCTCTGTCTCTCTCTCTCTCACTCAGTGTCTCTCTCTCTCTCTCTGTCTCCCCCTCTCTCAGTGTCTCTGTCTCTCTCTCTCTCACTCAGTGTCTCTCTCTCTCTCACTCAGTGTCTCTCTCTCTCTCTCGCAGTGTCTCTGTCTCTCTCTCGCAGTGTCTCTGTCTCTCTCTCTCTCAGTGTCTCTCTCTCTCTCTCTCGCAGTGTCTCTGTCTCCCTCTCTCTCAGTGTCTCTGTCTCCCTCTCTCTCAGTGTCTCTGTCTCTCTCTCTCTCATTCAGTGTCTCTCTCTCTCTCTCACTCAGTGTCTCTCTCTCTCACTCAGTGTCTCTCTCTCTCTCACTCAGTGTCTCTCTCTCTCTCTCGCAGTGTCTCTGTCTCTCTCTCTCTCACAGTGTCTCTGTCTCTCTCTCTCTCTGTGTCTCTCTCTCTCTCTCTCGCAGTGTCTCTCTCTCTCTCTCTCTCTCAGTGTCTCTCTCTCTCTCTCTCGCAGTGTCTCTGTCTCCCTCTCTCTCAGTGTCTCTGTCTCTCTCTCTCTCAGTGTCTCTGTCTCTCTCTCTCTCAGTGTCTCTCTCCCTCTCTCTCGCAGTGTCTCTGTCTCTCTCTCTGTCTCTCTCCCTCTCTCTCTCTTTCTCTCTCTCTAACTCTTTCTCTCTCGGTCTCCCCCCTCTGTCTCCCTCTCTGTGTGTCTCTGTCTCTACCCCTCTCTCTCCCTCATTCTGTTCTCCCCCTCTCTGTGTGTCTCTCTCCCTCTCTCTCTGTCTCCCCCTCTCTGACTCCCCCCTCTATGTGTGTGTCTCTCTCCCTCTCTCTCTCCCTAACTCTCCCTAACTCTCCCTAACTCTCCCTAACTCTCCCTAACTCTCCCTAACTCTCCCTAACTCTCCCTAACTCTCTCTAACTCTCTCTAACTCCCTCTCTCTCTCTCTAACTCTCCCTAACTCTCTCTAACTCTCTCTAACTCCCTCTCTCTCTCCCTAACTCTCTCTAACTCTCCCTAACTCTTTCTAACTTTCCCTAACTCTCCCTAACTCTTTCTAACTCTCCCTAACTCTCTCTAACTCTCTCTAACTCTCCCTAACTCTCCCTAACTCTCCCTAACTCTCCCTAACTCTCCCTAACTCTCCCTAACTCTTTCTAACTCTTTCTAACTCTTTCTAACTCTCCCTAACTCTCTCTAACTCTCCCTAACTCTCTCTAACTCTCCCTAACTCTCCCTAACTCTCCCTAACTCTCTCTAACTCTCTCTAACTCCCTCTCTCTCTCCCTAACTCTCCCTAACTCTCTCTCTCTCATTCTGTTCTGCCCCTTTCTCTTTTACAGGACCAATGCCTCGGACTGTGCTTGTGATCGGAGCTGGGATCAGTGGTCTTGCAGCTGCCCTTCGCCTCAGCAATGGTGCCAATGTTTCGAAGGTAAAGAGACCAGCGGTGTAGAGTGCGGCCTATTGAGGCCCTTCTCTGACAAAGCAGCCCGTCCGTTACCGACAGACAGGTCCAGGGCTACACATTCCAGGCTTCTCCCTCACCCTCGCTGTTGGCCGAAGCTTATTCCTTTAAGCAGCAGCTTCCTCCACTCCGAGGTACGCCACACCCCTCACAGCCGTGGAAGTTGCAATGTCGGAAAGGTGGCACGTAATTTGTGCACAGCAAGATCCCACAATCAGCGATGTGATCGAAACGCAGAGCTTCTGTTGGGAGTGATGCTGATTGAGGGGCAAGTATTGGCGCAGGGCACGGGGAGATCCCCGTGGGATGGTTCACACGGAGCTCAAAGGGCCAAATGAAGCTTCACTTCAACATCTCATTCAAGAAATGGCACCCGCAACACTGCAGCACTCCCTCAGTATGACCCTCCGACAGGGCAGCACTCTCAATACTGATCCTCCGACAGTGCGGCACTTCCTCAGTACTGATCCTCCGACAGTGCAGCACTCCCTCAGTACTGACCCTCCGACAGTGCAGCACTCCCTCAGTACTGACCCTCCGCCAGGGCAGCACTCCCTCAGTATGGATCCTCCAACAGTGCGGCACTCCCTCAGTACTGACCCTCCGACAGTGTAGCACTCTCTCACTACTGACCCACCGACAGTGCAGCACTCCCTCAGTACTGACCCTCTGACACTGCAGCATTCCCTCAGTACTGACCCTCCAATACTGCAGCATTTCCTTAGTACTGACCCTCCGATAGTGCAGCACTCCCTCAGTACTGACCCTCCGACAGTGCAGCACTCCCTCAGTACTGACCCTCTGACAGTGCAGCACTCCCTGAGCACATAGAAACATAGAAACTAGGAGCAGGAGGAGGCCATTCGGCCCTTCGAGCCTGCTCCACCATTCATTATGATCAGGGCTGATCATGCAACTCAATAGCCTGTTCCCGCTTTCTCCCCATATCCAACTCAATAGCCTGTTCCCACTTTCTCCCCATATCCAACTCAATAGCCTGTTCCCGCTTTCTCCCCATATCCAACTCAACAGCCTGTTCCCACCTCTCCCCATATCCAACTCAATAGCCTGTTCCCACCTCTCCCCATATCCAACTCAATAGCCTGCTCCCGCTTTCTCCCCATATCCAACTCAATAGCCTGTTCCCACCTCTCCCCATATCCAACTCAACAGCCTGTTCCCACCTCTCCCCATATCCAACTCAATAGCCTGTTCCCACCTCTCCCCATATCCAACTCAATAGCCTGCTCCCGCTTTCTCCCCATATCCAACTCAATAGCCTGTTCCCACCTCTCCCCATATCCAACTCAATAGCCTGTTCCCACCTCTCCCCATATCCAACTCAATAGCCTGTTCCCACTTTCTCCCCATATCCAACTCAACAGCCTGTTCCCACTTTCTCCCCATATCCAACTCAACAGCCTGTTCCCACTTTCTCCCCATATCCAACTCAATAGCCTGTTCCCACCTCTCCCCATATCCAACTCAACAGCCTGTTCCCACTTTCTCCCCATATCCAACTCAACAGCCTGTTCCCACCTCTCCCCATATCCAACTCAATAGCCTGTTCCCACTTTCTCCCCATATCCAACTCAACAGCTTGTTCCCACTTTCTCCCCATATCCAACTCAACAGCCTGTTCCCGCTTTCTCCCCATATCCAACTCAATAGCCTGTTCCCGCTTTCTCCCCATATCCAACTCAACAGCCTGTTCCCACTTTCTCCCCATATCCAACTCAACAGCCTGTTCCCACTTTCTCCCCATATCCAACTCAACAGCCTGTTCCCGCTTTCTCCCCATATCCAACTCAATAGCCTGTTCCCGCTTTCTCCCCATATCCAACTCAATAGCCTGTTCCCACCTCTCCCCATATCCAACTCAATAGCCTGCTCCCGCTTTCTCCCCATATCCAACTCAACAGCCTGTTCCCACCTCTCCCCATATCCAACTCAATAGCCTGTTCCCACCTCTCCCCATATCCAACTCAATAGCCTGTTCCCACCTCTCCCCATATCCAACTCAATAGCCTGTTCCCACCTCTCCCCATATCCAACTCAATAGCCTGTTCCCACCTCTCCCCATATCCAACTCAATAGCCTGTTCCCACTTTCTCCCCATATCCAACTCAATAGCCTGTTCCCACCTCTCCCCATATCCAACTCAATAGCCTGTTCCCGCTTTCTCCCCATATCCAACTCAACAGCCTGTTCCCACCTCTCCCCATATCCAACTCAATAGCCTGTTCCCACCTCTCCCCATATCCAACTCAACAGCCTGTTCCCACTTTCTCCCCATATCCAACTCAACAGCCTGTTCCCACTTTCTCCCCATATCCAACTCAACAGCCTGTTCCCACTTTCTCCCCATATCCAACTCAATAGCCTGTTCCCGCTTTCTCCCCATATCCAACTCAATAGCCTGTTCCCACCTCTCCCCATATCCAACTCAATAGCCTGCTCCCGCTTTCTCCCCATATCCAACTCAACAGCCTGTTCCCACTTTCTCCCCATACCCAACTCAACAGCCTGTTCCCACTTTCTCCCCATATCCAACTCAATAGCCTGTTCCCGCTTTCTCCCCATATCCAACTCAATAGCCTGTTCCCACCTCTCCCCATATCCAACTCAATAGCCTGCTCCCGCTTTCTCCCCATATCCAACTCAACAGCCTGTTCCCACTTTCTCCCCATACCCAACTCAACAGCCTGTTCCCACTTTCTCCCCATATCCAACTCAATAGCCTGTTCCCACCTCTCCCCATATCCAACTCAATAGCCTGTTCCCACCTCTCCCCATATCCAACTCAATAGCCTGTTCCCACTTTCTCCCCATATCCAACTCAACAGCCTGTTCCCACCTCTCCCCATATCCAACTCAACAGCCTGTTCCCACCTCTCCCCATATCCAACTCAATAGCCTGTTCCCGCTTTCTCCCCATATCCAACTCAATAGCCTGTTCCCACCTCTCCCCATATCCAACTCAACAGCCTGTTCCCACTTTCTCCCCATATCCAACTCAATAGCCTGTTCCCACTTTCTCCCCATATCCAACTCAACAGCCTGTTCCCGCTTTCTCCCCATATCCAACTCAATAGCCTGTTCCCACCTCTCCCCATATCCAACTCAATAGCCTGCTCCCGCTTTCTCCCCATATCCAACTCAATAGCCTGTTCCCACCTCTCCCCATATCCAACTCAATAGCCTGTTCCCACCTCTCCCCATATCCAACTCAACAGCCTGTTCCCACTTTCTCCCCATATCCAACTCAATAGCCTGTTCCCGCTTTCTCCCCATATCCAACTCAACAGCCTGTTCCCGCTTTCTCCCCATATCCAACTCAACAGCCTGTTCCCGCTTTCTCCCCATATCCAACTCAACAGCCTGTTCCCACTTTCTCCCCATATCCAAATCAATAGCCTGTTCCCACTTTCTCCCCATATCCAACTCAACAGCCTGTTCCCACTTTCTCCCCATACCCTTTGATCCCTTTCACCCCCAAGAGCTATATCCAACTCCTTGACAACATAAATGTTTTGACCTCAACTACTTTCTGTGGTATTGAATCCCACAGGCTCACCACTCTCTGGGTGAAGAAATCTCTCCTCATCTCAGTCCTAAATGGTCTACCCAGTATCCTCAGACTGTGAGCCCTGGTTCTGGACCCCCACCATCGGGAACACCCTTCCTGCATCTACCCCGTCTAGTCCTGTTAGAATTTTATAGGTTTCTATGAGATCCCCCCTCATTCTTCAGATCTCCAGTGAATATAATCCTAATTGACTCAATCTCTCCTCATATGTCAGTCCCATCATCCGAGGAATCAGTCTGGTAAACCTTCGCTGCACTCCCTCTATAACTAGAACTTCCTCAGATAAGGAGACCAAAACTGCCCACAGTATTCCAGGTGTGGTCTCACCAAGGCCCTGTACAATTGCAGCAAGACATCCCTGTTCCTGTACTCGAATCCTCTTGCTATGAAGGTCAACGTACCATTTGCCTTCTTTACCGCCTGCTGCACCTGCATGCTTACCTTCAGTGACTGGTGTACAAGGACACCCAGGTCTCGTTGCACATTCCCCTCTCTCAATTTATAGCCATTCAGATAATAATCTGCCTTCCTGTTTTTGTTATGAAAATGGATAACCTCACATTTATCCACATTATATTGCATCTGCCATGCATTTGCCCACTCAGCTTGTCCAAATCACACTGAAGCATCTCTGCATCCCCCTCACAGCTCACCCTCCCACCCAGCTTTGTGTCATCTGCAAATTTGGAGATATTACATTTAGTTCCCTCAGCTAAATCATTAATATATATTGTGAGTAGCTGGGGTCCCAGCACCGATCCCTGCGGTACCCCACTAGTCACTGTCTGCCATTCGGAAAAAGACCCGTTTATTCCTACTCTTTGTTTCCTGTCTGCCAACCAGTTTTCTATCCATCTCAGTACACTACCCCCAATCCCATGCACTTTAATTTTACACACCAATCTCTTATGTGGGACTTTTATCGAAAGCCTTCTGAAACTCCAAATAAACCACATCCACTGGCTCCCCCTCATCAACTCTACTAGTTACATCCACGAAAAATTCCAGTAGATTTGTCAAGCATGATTTCCCTTTCGTAAATCCATGCTGACTCTGTCTGATTCTGCCTCTGTTTTCCAAGTGCTCAGCTATTAAATCTTTTATAAGGGACTCTAGAATTTTCCCCACTACCGACGTCAAGCTGACTGGTCTATAATTCCCTGTTTTCTCCCTGCCTCCCTTTTTAAATAGTAGGGTTACATCAGCTACCCTCCAATCTGTAGGAACTGTTCCAGAGTCTATAGACTCTCAGAAGATGACCACCAATGCATCCACAATTTCTAGGGCCACTTCCTTAAGTACTCTGGGATGTTGATTATCAGGCCCTGGGGATTTATCGGCCTTCAATCCCATCAATTTCCCCAACACCATTTCCCTACTAATACCGATTTCTTTCAGTTCCTCCCTCTCAGTAAACCCTGTGTTCCCCAACATTTCTGGTATGTTATTAGTGTCCTCCTTTGTGAAGACAGAGCCAGTATTTAGTTGGTCAGCCACTTCTTTGGTCCCCATTATAAATTCCCCCGTTTCTGAATGTAAGGGACCTACACTTGTCTTCACCAATCTTTTTCTTTTCACAAACCTATAGAAACCTTTACAGTCAGTTTTTATGTTCCCCGCAAGCTTACTCTCGTACTCTATTTTCCCCATCTTAATCAATCCCTTGGTCCTCCTTTGCTGAATTCTAAACTGCTCCCAATCCTCAGGTTTGTTGTTTTTTTCTGGCCAACTTGTATGCCTCTTCCTTGGATCTAATACTATCTCTAATTTCCCTTGCAAGCCATGGTTTGGCCACCTTTCCTATTTTACTTTTGCGCCAGACAGGAACACCTCTTTGTTCCTTTGGCTGTGACGTCTTTTGATGACCTGCTTCTATCGCTGCTTGCTTGTCCTTACGACCACACCACCCCCCACTTCTTCCCCCCCCCCCCCCCCCCCACCCCACCTTAAACCAGCTTATATTTCACCCCACCCCTAATATTCACTCAGTTCTGTCGAAGGGTCATGAGGACTCGAAACGTCAACTCTTTTCTTCTCCGCCGATGCTGCCAGACCTGCTGAGTTTTTCCAGGTGATTCTGTTTTTTAGGAATAAACAATTGTTGCAGTTCACCCATGCTCTCTTTGAATGTTTGCCATTGCCTGTCCACCATCATCGCTTTAAGTAGCGTTTCCCAATCCATCATAGCCAACTCGCGCCTCGTACCATTGTAGTTTCCTTGATTAAGATTCAGGACCCTAGTCTCAGAATCAACTCCGTCACTCTCCATCTTGGTGAAGAATTCCGTCATATTATGGTCGCTCATTCCCAAGGGGCCTCGCACACCTAGATTGCCAATTATTCCTTTCTCATTACACAATACCCAGTCTAGGATGGCCTGTTCTCAAGTTGGTTCCTCAATGTCTTGGTCCAGAAAACTACCCTGTATACACACCAGGAATTCCTCCTCTACAGTATTGTTACTGATTTGATTTGTCCAATCTAGATGCAGATTAAAGTCACCTATAATTCCAGATGTTCCTTCATTACATGCGTCTCTAATTTCCTGTTTAAAGCCATTCCCAACATCACCTCGAGAGTTTGGGGGTCTGTATATAACCCCCACTAGCGTTTTTTGCCCCTTAGTGTTTCTCAGCTCTACCCATACAGATTCCACATCGTCGGAGCTAATATCTTTCCTCACTATTGCGTTAATTTCCTCTTTAACCAGCAATGCAACTCCACCGCCTTTTCCTTTTTGTCAGTCATTCCTAAATACTGAATACCCCTGGATGTTCAGTTCCCATCCCTGGTCACCCTGCAGCCGTGTCTCCGCAATCCCGACTATATCATACCTGTTCACATCTATTTGTGCGGTTAATTCATCCACTTTATTGTGAATGCTCCTCACGTTAAGGCACAAAGCCTTAAGGCTTGTCTTTTTAACATTACATGTCCCGTTCTCGCTATTTTTCACTGAGGCCCTGTTTGATTCTTGCCCTTGATTTCTCTGCCTATCACTTTCCTTATTCCCCTTTCTGTCTTTTGTTCTTGTCCTTGATTCCCCCTTCCTCTGACTCCTTGCGTAGGTTCCCATCCCCCTGCCATGTTAGTTTAAACCCTCCCCAACCGCTCTAGCAAATATTGCCCCTCGGACATCAGTCCCGGTCCTGCCCAGGTGTAACCCCGTCCAGTTTGTGCCGGTCCCACCTCCCCCAGAACCGGTCCCAATGCCCCAGGAATCTGAAACCCTCCCCTTCACACCATCTCTTCAGCCACGTATTCATCCAATATATCCTGCTATTTCTGCTCTGACTAGCACATGGCACTGGTAGTAATCCTGAGATCACTACCTTTAAGGTCCTACTTTTTAACTTGCTTCCTAACTCCCTATATTCTGCTTTTAGGGCCTCATCCTTCTTTTAACCCATCTCGTTTGTACCAATGTGCACCACGACCACTGGCTGTTCACCCTCCCCCTTTCAGAATGTCCTCCAGCTGCTCTGAGACATCCTTGACCCTAGCACCAGGGAGGCAACCTACCATCCCGGAGTCTCGTTTGCGGCCACAGAAACACCTATCTATTCCCCTTTATAATTGAATCCCCCCGTAACTATTCCATTCCCACACTTTTTACTCCTCCCCTGTGCAGCAGAGCCAAACAACAAATTGGGCTGTTGCTGCTTTCTCCTCTCAACAGTATCCAAAGCGGTATATCTGTTTTGCAGGGGAATAGCCACAGGAGATTCCCTGCACTGCCTGCCTAGTCCTCTTGCTCTGCCCAGTGGTCACCCATTCCCTTCCTGCCTGAGGACTCTAAGCCTGCGGTGTGACCACCTCTCTATACGCGCTATCCACGAGACTCTCCACCTCACGGATGCTCCACAGTGTTGCCAGCCCCCGCTCCAGCTCCAAAACCCAGGGCTTCCAGGAGCTGCAGCTGGAGACACTTCCTGCACACATGCTGGCCCAGGGCACTGGAGATGTTCCCGGCTTCCCACATAGAGCAGGAGGAGCACCCCACGTCTTTGAGCTCTCCTGCCATGACTTAACCCTTCAAATTAAATCAAACCTTTTGGGAGGTACCTAATATCAAATAATATCAATTAATCTCGGGCCCTTCCTCTCTGCTCCTTGTTGTTACAGAATATAGCCCTTACAAATGATGAACCCTAAAATAAGACTTTCAAAACTATAAGCAATAAAAGTAGCAAATGCTTACCCGACCAAACTCTCAGTACTCAAATGATCACCCCTTCACCGAACTCCCTCAGTCACCTTTGCTCTCTCAGCTCCTTTTCAACTCCCTACTCCTCTCACGCTCCTTTTCAACTACCGACTCCTCTTCTGACTGACCTGACAGTGACCCTCTGACTGTGCGGCACTCCCTCACTGCTGATGCTCCGACAATGCAGCACTCCTTCAGAACTGACCCTCCGACAATGCAGCACTCTCCCAGTACTGACCCTCCAACAGTGCAGCACTCCCTCAGTACTGACCCTCCAACAATGTAGCACTCCCTCAGTACTGACCCTCTGACAGTGCAGCACTCCCTCAGTACTGACCCTCTGACAGTGCAGCACTCCCTCAGTACTGACCCTCTGACAGTGCATTTCCTCTTCAATACTGACCCTTTGACAGTACAGTATTCCCTCAGTACTGGCCCTCTGACAGTGCAGCACTCCCTCAGCACTGACCCTCCAAAAGTGTGGCACTCCCTCACTACTGACCCTCCCATAGTGCAGCACTCCCTCTGTACTGACCCTCTGACAGTGCAGCACTCCCTCAGCACTGACCCTCCAAAAGTGTGGCACTCCCTCACTACTGACCCTCCCATAGTGCAGCACTCCCTCTGTACTGACCCTCTGACAGTGCAGCACTCCCTCAGCACTGACCCTCCAAAAGTGTGGCACTCCCTCACTACTGACCCTCCCATAGTGCAGCACTCCCTCTGTACTGACCCTCTGACAGTGCAGCACTCCCTCAGTACTGAACATCCGACAGTGCAGCACTCCCTCAGTACTGACCCTCTGACAGTGCGGCTCTCCCTCAGTACTGACCCTCTGACAGTGCAGCACTCCCTCAGTACTGACCCTCCGACAGTGCAGCACTCCCTCAGTACTGACCCTCTGACAGTGCAGCACTCCCTCAGTACTGAACCTCCGACAGTGCAGCACTCCCTCAGTACTGACCCTCCGACAGTGCAGCACTCCCTCAGTACTGAACCTCCGACAGTGCAGCCCTCCCTCAGTACTGACCCTCCGACAGTGCAGCACTCCCTCAGTACTGACCCTCCGACAGTGCAGCACTACCTCAGTACTGACCCTCCGACAGTGCAGCACTCCCTCAGTACTGACCCTCCGACAGTGCAGCACTCCCTCAGTACTGACCCATGCAGCACTCCCTCAGTACTGACCCTCCGACAGTCCGGCTCTCCCTCAGTACAGACCCTCCGACAGTGCAGCATTCCCTCAGTACTGACCCTCCGACAGTGCAGCACTCCCTCAGTACTGACCCTCTGACAGTGCAGCACTCCCTCAGTACTGACTCTGTGACAGTGCGGCACTCCCTCAGTACTGACCCTCCGACGTGCGGCACTCCCTCAGTACTGACCCTCCAACAGTGCGGCACTCCCTCAGTACTGACCCTCCGAAAGTGCGGCACTCCCTCAGTACTGACCCTCTGACAGTGCAGCACTCCCTCAGTACTAACAATCTGACAGTGCAGCACTCCCTCAGTACTGACCCTCTGACAGTGCAGCACTCCCTCAGTACTGACCCTCCGAAAGTGCAGCACTCCCTCAGTACTGACCCTCTGACAGTGCAGCACTCCCTCAGTACTGACCCTCTGACAGTGCAGCACTCCCTCAGTACTGACCCTCTGACAGTGCAGCACTCCCTCAGTACTGACCCTCCCACAGTGCGGCACTCCCTCAGTACTGACCCTCCGACAGTGCAGCTCTCCCTCAGCACTGACCCTCCGACAGTGCAGCACTCCCTCAGTACTGACCCTCTGAAAGTGCAGCGCTCCCTCAGTACTGACCCTCTGATGGTGCAGCACTCCCTCAGTACTGACCCTCCGACAGTGCAGCACTCCCTCAGTACTCATCGCACCCAGGATAGGAGTCCACAATCGAGGGTGACGTAGTTCTCGAGCTCACTCAGTCTCGCTGTAATTCTTTTGTTCACTCACTCTCTCTTTCTCTGCAGGTCATCGTTTTAGAAGCAAGTGGACATATTGGAGGTTGGTTGCAAACTACGCGGACACAAGAAGGGGCGATCTTTGAGCATGGACCGAGAGGAGTCAGACCAGCAGGAGCAGTGGGGAGGAACACGCTCCAGATGGTGAGAGAGCCAGACCTGGAGTCGAGAGATTCAGCGTTTCTATACAGAATAACAGTTACCCGGGAGTGAGTTACAGACTGGAATCTAATCGAGGGGTTCGGGGTGGTTTATATAGAGAATAACAGATACCCGGGAGTGAGTTACAGACTGGAATCTAATCGAGGGGTTCGGGGTGGTTTATATATAGAATAACAGATACCCGGGAGTGAGTTACAGACTGGAATATAATCGAGGGGTTCAGGGTGGTTTATATATAGAATAACAGATACCCGGGAGTGAGTTACAGACTGGAATCTAATCGAGGGGTTTGGTGTGGTTTATATATAGAATAACAGACACCTGGGAGTAAGTCACAGACTGGAATCTAATCGAGGGGTTCGGGGTGGTTTATATACAGAATAACAGATACCCGGGAGTGAGTTACAGACTGGAATGTAATCAATGGGTTGGGGGTTTATATACAGAAGATGAGCTCTAGGATTGGGTTACAGACTGGAATCTAATGGAGGGGTTGGGGGTTTATATACAGAAGATGAGCTCTAGGATTGGGTTACAGACTGGAATCTAATGGAGGGGTTGGGGGTTTATATACAGAAGATGAGCTCTAGGATTGGGTTACAGACTGGAATCTAATGGAGGGGTTGGGGGTTTATATACAGAAGATGAGCTCTAGGATTGGGTTACAGACTGGAATCTAATGGAGGGGTTGGGGGTTTATATACAGAAGATGAGCTCTAGGATTGGGTTACACACTGGAATCTAATGGAGGGGTTGGGGGTTTATATACAGAAGATGAGCTCTAGGATTGGGTTACAGACTGGAATCTAAACGAGGCATTGGGGTTTATATACAGAAGATGAGCTCTAGGATTGGGTTACAGACTGGAATCTAATGGAGGGGTTGGGGGTTTATATACAGAAGATGAGCTCTAGGATTGGGTCACAGACTGGAATCTAATGGAGGGGTTGGGGGTTTATATACAGAAGATGAGCTCTAGGATTGGGTTACAGACTGGAATCTAATGGAGGGGTTGGGGGTTTATATACAGAAGATGAGCTCTAGGATTGGGTTACAGACTGGAATCTAATGGAGGGGTTGGGGGTTTATATACAGAAGATGAGCTCTAGGATTGGGTTACAGTTTGGAATCTAATGGAGGGGTTGGGGTTTTATATACAGAAGATGAGCTCTAGGATTGGGTTACAGACTGGGAGCTAATGGAGGGGTTGGGGGTTTTCTACAGAAGATGAGCTCTAAGAGTGGGTTACAGACTGGAATCTAATGGAGGGGTTGGGGTTTATATACAGAAGATGAGCTCTAGGATTGGGTTACAGACTGGAATCTAATCGATGGGTTGGGGGTTTTTATACAGAAGATGAGCTCTAGGATTGGGTTACAGACTGGAATCTAATGGAGGGGTTGGGGGTTTATATACAGAAGATGAGCTCCAGGATTGGGTTACAGACTGGAATCTAATGGTGGTGTTGGGGGTTTATATAGAGAAGATGAGCTCCAGGATTGGGTTACAGACTGGAATCTAATGGAGGGGTTGGGGGTTTATATACAGAAGATGAGCTCTAGGATTGGGTTACAGACTGGAATCTAATGGAGGGGTTGGGGGTTTATATACAGAAGATGAGCTCTAGGATTGGGTTACAGAATCGGAGCTAATCAGGCTTTATTCTCATTCTTTCTTTCTCTGCTCTTGCTCTCCCTCGGTCTCTCTCCTCATTCTCTCGCTCTCTCCCTGTGTCTGTAGGTGTCGGATCTCGGTTTGGATAGTGATGTCCTCCCAGTTACATACCACGATGTGGCTTCCAAGAATCGCTATCTCTTCGTTGGGGGAAAGCTCTGCAAGTTACCATCAAGCTTTATGTGCGTCCCTTTCTGTTGAAGCCCCTAAACAGTCATGATCCTTGATCCCTCGATCCCTCCAACCCACTTTCTCCCCGATCCCACCCGCCCATCTTCTCCCCGCTCCCTCGATCCCACCCACCCACCTTCTCCCCGATCCCTCGATCCCACCCGCCCACCTTCTCCCCGATCCGTCCATCCCACCCACCCACCTTCTCCCCGATCCCTCGATCCCTCCCACCCACCTTCTCCCCGATCCCTCGATCCCTCCCACCCACCTTCTCCCCGATCCCTCGATCCCACCCACCCACCTTCTCCCCGATCCCTCGATCCCACCCACCCACCTTCTCCCCAATCACTCGATCTCTCCCACCCTCCATCTCCTCGATCCCTCGATCCCTCCCACCCACCTTCTCCCCGATCCCTTGATCCCACCCGCCCACCTTCTTCCCGATCTCTCGATCCCTCCCGCCCACCTTCTCCCTGATCCCTCCTCCTCCAGCCCCTACAGCTCCCTATCTCTGTAACCTCCTCCGGCCCCTACAAACCTCCCTATCTCTGTAAACTCCTCCAGCCCCGACAACCCTCCCTATCTCTGTAACCTCCTCCAGTCCCTACAACCCTCCCTATTTCTGTAACCTCCTCCAGCCCCTACAACCCTCCCTATCTCTGTAACCTCCTCCAGTCCCTACAACCCTCCCTATTTCTGTAAACTCCTCCACCCCTACAACCCTCCCTATCTCTGTAACCTCCTCCAGCCCCACAATCCTCCCAATCTCTATAACCTCCTCCAGCCCCTACAACCCTCCCTATCTCTGTAACCTCCTCCAGCCCCTACAACGCTCCCTATCTCTGTAAACTCCTCCAGCCCCGACAACCCTCCCTATCTCTGTAACTTCCTCCAGTCCCTACAACCCTCCCTATTTCTGTAACCTCCTCCAGCCCCTACAACCCTCCCTATCTCTGTAACCTCCTCCAGCCCCTACAACCCTCCCCTATCTCTGTAACCTCCTCCAATCCCTACAACCCTCCCTATTTCTGTAAACTCCTCCACCCCTACAACCCTCCCTATCTCTGTAACCTCCTCCAGCCCCACAACCCTCCCAATCTCTATAACCTCCTCCAGCCCCTACAACCCTCCCTATCTCTGTAACCTCCTCCAGCCCCTACACCCCTCCCTATCTCTGTAACCTCCTCCAGCCCCTACAACCCTCCCTATCTCTGTATTCTCCTTCACCTCTACAAACCTCCCTATCTCTGTAACCTCCTCCAGTCCCTACAACCCTCCCTATCTCTGTAACCTCCTCCATCCCCTACAACTCTCCTTATCTCTGTAAACTCCTCCAGCCCCTACAACCCTCCCTATCTCTGTAACCTCCTCCAGAACCTACAACCCTCTCTATCTCTGTAACCTCCTCCAGCCCCTACAACCCTCCCTATCTCTGTAACCTCCTCCAGCCCCTACAACCCTCCCTATCTCTGTAACCTCCTCCAGCCCCTACAACCCTCCCTATCTCTGTAACCTCCTCCAGCACCTACAACCCTCCCTATCCCTGTAACCTCCTCCAGCCCCTACAACACTCCCTATCCCTGTAACCTCCTCCAGCCCCTACAACCCTCCCTATCTCTGTAACCTCCTCCAGCACCTACAACCCTCCCTATCCCTGTAACCTCCTCCAGCCCCGACAGCCCTCCCTATCTCTGTAACCTCCTCCAGCCCCTACAACCCTCCCTATCCCTGTAACCTCCTCCAGCCCCTACAACCCTCCCTATCTCTGTAACCTCCTCCAGCCCCTACACCCCTCCCTATCCCTGTAACCTCCTCCAGCCCCGACACCCCTCCCTATCTCTGTAACCTCCTCCAGCCCCTACAACCCTCCCTATCTCTGTAACCTCCTCCATCCCCTACACTCCTCCCTATCTCTGTAACCTCCTCCAGCCCCTACAACCCTCCCTATCTCTGTAACCTCCTCCAGCCCCGATAGCCCTGTAAGAAACGGGTGTTTTGACGAATGATGCTTTCCGGAATTAGTATCGAATTCACGTGCAAGTGGAGGGAAAAACTGAAAGTCTCCCTGGCCGAGAATCTGATTTCTTTCTCTCTCTCTCTCTCTCTCTCTCTGGAACCAGTGCTTTAACAGTCCCTGGAAATGTTGAAGCGTCCCGATTCAGGTTTCCGTGTGGACGCTCCTTACTGGTTCGGACGGCCCCTTGCCTGGCCGTGTCTGTGGGTGGTCCCGGCCAGGGCTCAGTTACCTGAGATGTGCCCTCGAGCCGTAAAGGGACGGACAGGGGCCGAGGCGTCCGCGCTCCCCGTCTTGGACAGCTGCCCCGCGTCCGTCGGACAAATGGGCCTGAGCGAGCCACCGACGTAGAGCAGCCCTTGGAAATAAGGGGCAGCTGAACGAGTGCTGGGAGGCGGGTCACAGTCCTGGTCTGGGAGATGGGCCACAGCGGAGAGCGGACCAAGGGTCTCTGGCACCACCAGCTCCAGAGGGGCAGAGGGTCCGCACCGCCGGTACCCCCCCCCCCCCCCTTGGGGAACCGGTGAACCGCTCTGGCCTGTCACGGGTCCCTGTGCTTTCCTGCCCGTCTGCTTCTGCGTCGGAGTCACCTTACCGGCCATCAATCAACCAGGTCGGCCGCCTCGGAATCACTTCCGGGCTCTCGAGCGCCTAATTCGGGTAACTTGTGAGACTCCCGAGCCCTTCAACGTACCGACTGCCGCCGGCGGGGGTGGGGGGTGGCGGGGGTGGGGGTGGGACAGCCGAGGTCAGGAGATGGCATAGGTCCTGGGCTTGGGAAGCCAAGGGTGAACATGCCCGAGTCAAACACCCGTGTTGGGCACCACCAGGAGTTAGGACGGCATCGGCACATTCCGGAGATGTGCCGATCAAGAGTCTGGCAGCTGACGCAGGGCCTGCCCGGACTGGGGGATGTCCTGGTCCTGGGAGCTGTAGAAGGGTGTGGCGGAGATTACAGATTACGAGTGTGGGTCTGCTGAAGAGGTTCAGAAAGGCACGGTTCAGTTAAAGGAGGTTGGGAATAAGTTGGACAGCAGTGCACGTGGGTGGGTGGATGTGTGTGTGAGAGAGTGTGTGTGTGTGTGTGTGTCTGTGAGTGCGTGAGAGAGTGTATCTGTGTGAGACAGTGTGTGTCTGTGAGAGAGTGTGTGTGTGTGTGAGAGTAAGTGTGTGTATGTGTGTGAGAGTGAGAATGTGAGAGTAAGAGTGTGTGTGTGTGTGTGTGTATGTGTGTGTGACTGAGAATGTATGTGTGTGTGTGTGTGTGTGTGTGTGTGACTGAGAATGTATGTGTGTGTGTGTGTGTGAGAATGTGCTGGGAGTGAGAATGTGTATGTGTGTGTGAGAATGTGTGTGTGTGTGAGTGAGAATGTGTGTATGTGTGAGAGTGAGAATGTGTGTGTGTGTGAGAATGTGTGTGTGTGTGTGAGAGTGAGAATGTGTGTGTGAGAGTGTGTGTGAGTGAGAATGTGTGTGTGTGTGAGTGAGAATGTGTGTGTGTGTGAGTGAGAATGTGTGTGTGTGAGTGAGAGTGAGTGTGTTTGAGAGTGAGAATGTGTGTGTGTGAGAATGTGTGTGTGTGAGAATGTGTGTGTGTGTGAGTGAGAATGTGTGTGTGTGAGAGTGAGAATGTGGGTGTTTGAGAGTGAGAATGTGTGTGTTTGAGAGTGAGAATGTGTGTGTTTGAGAGTGAGAATGTATGTGTGTGTGTGTGAGAGTGAGAATGTGTGTGTGTGAGAGTGAGAATGAGTGTGTGTGAGAGAGAGAATGAGTGTGTGTGAGAGAGAGAATGTGTGTGTGAGAGAGAGTGAGAATGTGTGAGAGTGAGAATGTGTGTGAGAGAGAGTGAGAATGTGTGTGTGTGAGAGAGTGAGAATGTGTGTGTGTGAGAGAGAGAATGTGTGTGTGTGAGAGAGAGAATGTGTGTGTGTGAGAGAGAGAATGTGTGTGTGTGAGAGAGAGAATGTGTGTGTGAGAGAGTGAGAATGTGTGTGTGTGAGAGAGAGAATGTGTGTGTGTGAGAGAGAGTGAGAATGTGTGAGAGTGAGAATGTGTGTGAGAGTGAGAATGTGTGTGTGAGTGAGAATGTGTGTGTGAGAGAGTGAGAATGTGTGTGTGTGAGAGAGTGAGAATGTGTGTGTGTGAGTGAGAATGTGTGTGTGTGAGTGAGAATGTGTGTGTGTGAGTGAGAATGTGTGTTTGAGAGTGAGAATGTGTGTGTTTGAGAGTGAGAATGTGTGTGTGTGAGAATGTGTGTGTGTGAGAATGTGTGTGTGTGTGTGAGAATGTGTGTGTGTGTGAGTGAGAATGTGTGTGTGTGAGTGAGAATGTGTGTGTGTGAGAGAGAGAATGTGTGTGTGAGAGAGAGTGAGAATGTGTGAGAGTGAGAATGTATGTGAGAGAGAGTGAGAATGTGTGTGTGTGAGAGAGTGAGAATGTGTGTGTGAGAGAGAGAATGTGTGTGTGTGAGAGAGAGAATGTGTGTGTGTGAGAATGTGTGTGTGTGAGAGTGAGAATGTGTGTGTGTGTGAGAGTGAGAATGTGTGTGTGTGAGAGAGTGAGAATGTGTGTGTGAGAGAGAGAATGTGTGTGTGTGAGAGAGAGAATGTGTGTGTGTGAGAGAGAGAATGTGTGTGTGTGAGAGTGAGAATGTGTGTGTGAGAGAGTGAGAATGTGTGTGTGTGAGAATGTGTGAGAGAGTGAGAATGTGTGTGTGTGAGAGTGAGAATGTGTGTGTGTGAGAGAGAGTGTGTGTGTGAGAATGTGTGTGTGTGTGAGAATGTGTGTGGGAGTGAGAATGTGTGTGTGAGAGAGAGAGTGAGAAATGTGTGTGGAGTGAGAATGTGTGATGTGTGTGTGTGTGAGAGTGAGAATGTGTGAGAGAGTGAGAATGTGTGTGTGTGAGTGAGAATGTGTGTGTGAGAGAGTGAGAATGTGTGTGGGAGTGAGAATGTGTGTGTGTGTGAGAGAGAGTGAGAATGTGTGAGAGAGTGAGAATGTGTGTGTGTGGAGTGAGAATGTGTGTGTGTGAGTGAGAATGTGTGTGTGTGAGAGAATGTGTGTGAGTGAGAATGTGTGTGTGTGTGTGAGAGAAAGAGAGTCGAGAAGTGTGAGAGATGAGTGTGAGTGAGAATGTGAGTGTGTGTGTGAGAGTGAGAATGTGTGAGAGAGTGAGGAATGTGTGTGAGAGAGAGTGAGAATGTGAGAGAGAGTGAGAATGTGAGAGAGAGTGAGAATGAGTGTGTGTGTGAGTGAGAATGTGTGTGTGAGAGGTGAGAATGTGTGTGAGTGAGATGTGTGTGTGTGTGAGAGTGAGAATGTGGTGAGAGAGTGAGAATGTGTGTGAGAGGAGAGTGAGAATGGTGTGGGAGTGAGAATGTGTGTGTGTGAGAGAGAGTGAGAATGTGTGTGAGTGAGAGAGTGAGAATGTGTGTGAGTGTGCGAGAGAGAGTGAGAATGAGTGAGAGAGTGAGAATGTGTGTGAGAGTGAGAATGTGTGTGTGTGATGATGTGAGAGTGAGAGAGTGAGAATGTGTGAGAATGTGTGTGAGAGTGAGATGTGTGTGAGTGAGAATGTGTGTGAGAGAGAGAGAGTGAGAATATGTGTGGGAGTAAGAATGTGTGTGTGAGTGAGAGAGAGTGAGAATGTGTGAGAGTGAGATGTGGTGGAGAGAGAGTGAGAATGTGTGTGAGTGAGAATGTGTGTGAGGTGAGAATGTGTGTGTGGAGAGAGAGATGTGTGTGAGTGAGAATGTGTGTGTGGTGTTGGAGAGTGAGAATGTGTGTGTGTGAGAGAGAGAGAAATGTGTGTGTGTGAGAGAGAGTGAGAATGTGTGTGGGAGAGAGAGTGAGAATGTGTGTGAGTGAATGTGAGAGTGAGAATGTGTGTGAGGGAGAGAATGTGTGTGGGAGAGGTGTATCAGGTACCCAGGTAAGTAAACCTCCTGACCTCACTGATCCAGCAGGTAACAGTATCTAATGGGTTGCGTTGATGAATGTTGAAGGCCTGGTGGTGGAAGATAATAATGTGAGCAGGTGTGGGTATAGGTCAGTCCGTGATACTCGGATGGGTGTGTGTATAAAGAAGAGTCAGCCGGCACTGGGGAGAGATGGTGTTCGAGTGAGAAATCAGCTCTGGTGAGCAATAAACAGAACCACCAAAGCTTTGCAGCCTCAGTGCCTTCTTCACAACCAGGTCCAGGAGACGTTCGGAGATCTCTGCCCTCACCCAGTTCCTGGCCCTCGAGCATCCCCCGATTTCCATCACTCCATGTCTGGTGCTGCACTGTGTAATTGGAAGCTGTTGTTCATTGGTGAGCAGGTGGATGGTGATTGAAAGTGATTGGTTGGATGGTCAGAGGTGGTGTCTGATTGGCTGGCTAGAAGTGGTGTCTGATTGGCTGGCTAGAGGTGGTGGTTGATTGGCTTGCCAGAGGTGGTGTGTGATTGGTTGGTCAGAGGCGGTGTTCACTGGTGGCAAGCAATGCTGTTTGATTGGCTGGCCAGGGCTGGTGTTTGATTGGTTGGTCAGTGGTGGGGTTTGATTGGCTGGCCCGAGGTGGTGTTTGATTGGCTGGTCAGTGGTGGTGATTGATTGGTTGGTCAGTGGTGGGGTTTGATTGGCTGGTCAGTGGTTGTGATTGATTGGCTGGTCAGTAGTGGTGATTGATTGGTTGGTCAGTGGTGTGGTTTGATTGGTTGGTCAGTGGTGGGGTTTGATTGGTTGGTCAGTGGTGGTGATTGATTTGTTCGTCAGTGGTGGGGTTTGATTGGTTGGTCAGTGGTGGGGTTTGATTTGTTTGTCAGTGGTGGGGTTTGATTGGCTGGTCAGTGGTGGGGTTTGATTGGTTGGTCAGTGGTGGGGTTTGATTGGTTGGTCAGTGGTGGGGTTTGATTGGCTGGTCAGTGGTGGGGTTTGATTGGCTGGTCAGTGGTGGGGTTTGATTGGCTGGTCAGTGGTGGGGTTTGATTGGTTGGTCAGTGGTGGGGTTTGATTGGCTGGTCAGTGGTGGGGTTTGATTGGCTGGTCAGTGGTGGGGTTTGATTGGTTGGTCAGTGGTGGGTTTGATTGGT